>JAPMLY010003034.1:0-29606 GCA_026401115.1 Tetraselmis chui | reverse complement strand
AGAGAGAGAGAGAGAGAGAGAGAGAGAGAGAGAGAGAGAGAGAGAGAGAGAGAGAGAGAGGAGAGAGAGAGAGAGAGAGAGAGAGAGAGAGAGAGAGAGAGAGAGAGAGAGAGAGAGAGAGAGAGAGAGAGAGAGAGCGAGAGCGCGAGTGAGTGTGAGCGTGTCTTTGAGTATTGGTGCTTGTGGCAGGGTGTGGGGGTGGGAGGAGGTGTCACCTGGGAGGGCGGTATTGGCCTTCGCAGCGGCGGTCGACAGAAGTGTGGGATCGAAGGGTGTGCCGCCAGGCGTGTAAGGTGGACTGCCGGTAGGTGAAACGTCCGGCAGTAGTGGCGGTGTGGTGCCGTCGTCTGAGGGACGGTGCGCTGTAAAGGTTTGTGAAAGGGTTGGCGCAGTACGGAAGCAGCGCCGCCATCCGCCAGCGTGGAGCCTAGGCCGAGGGCCAGAGCCACGCTGGGACTGCCCGGCGCCGAGTTGAGGTCAGGTCTACTGGAGCCAAAAGAGACCGAGGACGGTGGCGAGTGGGTTGAGCTGTCTGGTGTGGCGGCACGCAGCCGTTCCAGCGCCGCCTCCACCTCCTGCCACCCAGTACCGACAATCAAGACTTCAGTAAGTTCCCACACAAGTAGCAATAATAGCTTACTGTCGTTCACGGTGGCCAACCCGAATGGCCTGTGACAATTAGACAAATGAATGCTACGCTGCGGTCGAGGGTAGGCAAGTTAGCGTGAGACTGTTGTACTTCTAATGATACCAACGGCTTCCAAATGCATTTTGCTCTTCCCTCTTGCAAAAGCAAAGATGAAGTTCATTGGTTTGTTTAGTCACAGTTTGTTTTCATAAGTGTGCTTCTCCTGAAAATGTGCCATGTCCGCTTACTTGAAGAGACATAACTCACGGACATATTGAATGCCACAGTCACATGCATCTGGCGCTCTCGAAAGCGGCGACAAGTGGCAGGACGTGCGAGATTGGGGAATTAACCTGGGTGGTGGCTTTTCTGCCGGAGCTCTTCGGTCTCGGTGGGCTGGATGCGGCCGCCTGCATCAGCGTCACCTGCATCTGCTGCGATGCCGCGAGGTCCAGTGGAGTGACACCCTCGTCGTTGACAGCGTCTATTCGCGCGCCGTGCGCCACCAGCGTCTGCATGTCACAGCAACCACATCACGTCAGCATGATGCATGCAACGGAGCGTAAGAGACTGGAAGTGGCTAAAAATGGGACATCTCGAATCTCTACATACTACGGTTGACACGGCCAAAAAGAGGGCCAACGGTGGCATAATAAACACAGCCCAGTGGAGAGATAATTCGATGACAGAATGTTGAAGGGTGAGGTCAGTAAAGTAAGCCCATGCGCGCGGTAAACGCCTTCTATACTCTGCTACTCACCCGCACAGTCTCACAGTGCTCCCCCACAGCAGCGTAGTGCAATGCTGTGTACTCTGCGCAGTCCACCGCATTGATGTCGCTCCCGCAAAGCACGAGCGCCTCGACCAGAGCTGTCTCACCCCATGCTGCTGCATGCAGCAGCGGCGGGCCCTGCCGTCAAGCATCGACAATGTAATACATCAGTTTCGTAGCCTGCAGCCAACCACCCTCACCCCCTAGTCCTGCCGAAGAAAGCATGCGCTGGGGTATAGTGCATCATCGAATCATAATGAATTCGTTTGCTAACATGTGTGTGTGTGTGTGTGTGTGTGTGTGTGTGTGTGTGTGTGTGTGTGTGTGTGTGTGTGCGTTTTGTCTTCAACAAATGTCCCATGCTTATCACTGCTACATACCTGCGTGGCATGCCCCACGTTTGGGTCTGCCCCTGCTTGCAACAAGATCTGTACGCTCGTTAATCGGTTGAGCATCACAGCCTCGTGCAGGGGTGTGCGCCCTGTCACAGCGTGCCGGTCGTCGACTCCCCGCACAGGAGCCCCGTCGTCTTTTAGCCCCCTCAGATGGCTGATCACCTGATGCGACCCCGCAAGCCAACGAGGATCAGCTAGACGGCCGATCACTGGAAAGCATGAAATGGAAGGTTTAAAAGGTATTGAAAACATAATGTGGCAGACTGGGGCGCAGCGCACCTCACACAGGCGCTGATTGTCTTTGCTGCGGATTGCATCAACCAACATCTGCGCAGCCCTGTGTGGCAGTCAGCCGAGGAATGGGATATAAGCAAAGTAATGCAAGCAAAAAACCCCCATTCAAAAGATGATGGGTTGATGGAAAAGGTATATATGAATAGAGTTAAGCATCAGCACAGCAGGAAAACGACCGATTGCTTACTTGCTGAAGGGACCCTTGGGCGACGAGGTGTTGCTCAGGCTTGCCTCCTCCCCCCGCGGCGTCAGCAGCTGATGGATGAGCGCTGGCCCAACCTCTGCCAGATTGGTCTCTGCGGGTACATCCACGCCGTTATTGGCGGGCGGCGGGGTTGTGCCCGCGCTGTTTGGGCGAGATGCCAGAATTTTGATAGACGGCCGCCGCCGGAGCGTGGGTGGGCCGCCAGCGTCCAGGCTCGTCGCCATAATGTCCCCTGCTCCTCCGCCCTTCTGCAGAGTGGTGTTTAGCCGTTCCTGGAGCAAGCAGTACCACGGTTAGGGGGGAATTTGGCGAAAGTGAAGTGCGGCGAGGCACATAATCCACTAATTTAATCACACGAATACAACGCGTGCAGCTGTTTCGCACAGGACGTAGGCATGGCGAAGCTTTGGGGGCTCACTAGATACGCAACCAGGTCTGCTCCTCCAGCAGCAGGGGCAGCCGACGCGGATCCATCGCCTGCCATCGGAGTGGGGAGCCCTTCACCGCTAGAGCGCAGGGCGGCAGCAGCGCCACGCGAGGGTATCTTGATCTTCGTACTGCGGCCTTTCTGTATGGTGATACCTCCGCCGCCGGCCCCGGCGCCAGACTCGTACCTCAACCTTGAGGACGGCGGTCTGGGCACACCACATGAGCATCCGAATAGGATGCAGCAGAATGCGTCAACATGATAAACGTGTGGCTGGGCCGAGTGAGCTGATAAGTGCAGGGACGGCGTGTGCAGGTGGGCAGCCTAAATCAGGCAGAAGTCAAATGGGCTGACCTGGAACTGCTGCTCACCACACTCCGGCCACTCCCTGTGGTAAGATTGCGGGAAACAGCTGGCGGCGCATGCGCTGCCACAGGCGACACCGGTGCTTGCTCCTCCCGCTGCCCAAGGGGTCGGTCTACCGTCACACGGATGGACAGGCTGCGATTGACCAGCGGCTGCCCCTCTATAGCCAACGCTGTGCTGTCTTCGCACCGCCGCTCCCCACCGCTTTCTCTCTCTGGCGAGCTGTGCAATGTAGATTACGGTCTCAGTGTGACACACCACACCCACATGAGGACTGAACAACTCTATACTGCCGTGGGACTGGTGGAGATGATTTGTATCGGTGTGTGTGTCGGTGTGTTGGTGTGTGTGTGTGCGTGTGTGGGTGTGTGTGTGTTGGTGTGTGTGTGTGTGTGTGTGTGTGTGTGTGTGTGTGTGTGTGTGTGTGTGTGTGTCTGCCCGCGCGCGTGCGGGGGAGGGAGGGGAAAGGAGAGGGCGAGATTTGGTGGATCAAGAAAAGGGAAGAGGCGAGAGGTCTAAAGGTTGTGCTGGGCGATGTTCACGACGAGAGCTTACTCTGCGCCTCCCGCCCTGTTATTGGGTTCGGATTGTGCTCTGTGCATCCTTCCCCATTGTTGCGGTTTCTGCTGTGCAGCAGTGCTGCCCCCCCGCTGTCCGCTTTCACCACCTGCGAAACTACTACTGCCGCTGCTACTGCTGCTGCTCGCCCCACCGTTGTTGCTGCTGTTTGCCCTCTGGCTGCCGCTGGCATCCCTTGAGGCCGGCCGGCTGGGAACAGGAGAGATCGCCGACAACGCTCCCTGACGAAACGAGTGGCCAAGGGATGACACTACATATTCAGCTCCAACTCCCTCAATGCAGACACAGTCCCTGAAGCGCAGAGCAGCTGGCGCGGTTTGGCTGCAGTGCTTATGCCCTTTTCTTTTGATCTACCATTCCTGTGAATATTTTGTCAGGCATCATGTGCACCTTCAACCGAAAGGGCGAGAGTGGGACTCTTACCGGCCGAAATCCCTCATGTGAATGCCTTTTCGTTGGGCCTTTGTGCGATGCACCAAGACGAGAGCCTGCGCGTGGCTCTCCCTGCTCCTGTTTCCATCATGCCGTAACATACGCAACATCAGTAATGCTGATCTATTTTACCCAACCTATTGTTCGGAAACTCGGCAGAGAGTGCCAAAACTTGGTTTTGTATTTGTGCAAGGGGTAGACACACCTGTGCGGCAGCGCCGCCTGCAAGAGTGCGCTCCAGTTGCTGCACAGCTGCTTGGTATACCTCCTGAGGGCGTGCTCCCCGTGAACTCTGGCAGGCAGCAGCAGCAGCAGCAGTAGAAATGCAAATCATTTGCTAGAGACTCCTCAACAGCCCAAACTGCTCCCCCCACATCACAGGGACTCGTCCACACCAGCGCGAGCCACAACACCATGCACTGCTAATTCACAGTTGGACCGAGGCACCCTCCCCAACCAACCCCCTAAGAGGAACCATCTCCAGCGGTAACGACACACTTTCACACACGATGCTCCTTGAATATAAACCATTTCCCAGCACCGCCGCCTACTTCAATCGCTGGGGCACCAGACGCTTCGAAACCAATACCTGATTAGTGTGCGAGTTCTTGTTGTGTGTGTGTGTGTGTGTGTGTGTGTGTGTGTGTGTGTGTGTGTGTGTGTGTGTGTGCGTGTGTGTGTGTGTGTGTGTGTGTGTGTGTGTGTGTGTGTGTGTGTGTGTGTGTGTGTGTGTGTGTGTGTGTGTGTGTGTGTGTGTGTGTGTGTGTGTGTGTGTGTGTGTGTGAGCGCCTACACGTGAGTGTGTGCTTTATGTGTGTGTGGGGGTGTGTGTGGGGGGGGAAGGGGGGGGGGGGGTTGTCTGCTTCACACTCATCACCGAGTTCGCTAAGCAGTCGCGACTGAGAGTACTGTCGAGCGCAGGCACGAGCGAAAAAATGCGTGTGGTAGGATACTTGTTCCAAAGATGAAACTGGGGCCTCACCCTTAGTAAGCTGCTACTGCCGTGAAGCGTGGTCTCGCCGTCCGCTTGCGCCATCTTCGCCGCGCCTCGTCACACCTCGCTACACCTCACCAAGAATGCCGCACTCGGCTGCGCACTGCGAGGTGGAGAGCCGCCACCGACATGAAACTCTCAACGCCGGTCTAACAGGCCCCAGTGATGAAAATACCCAAACATCATCTTACCGCTCGCAGCCCTTCACAGCCGTTCCTTGGTGGTGCGAGCTATGCTCTGGCCCCAAAACCCACCGTAGGGTACCCGTAGCGAGGGATGGCAGATGTCAGACAGACAGGCAGACTACGAAGGCAAAAAGCGCCGTCCCCGCGAGTCCACGCAATAATCTGGTACGTTTACTCGTAACCGTACCATGTATCGGGCGGCAACATATATAGTCAGATTGTTTTAAATCTAGAGGTTTGCAAAACTTAATTACATATGTGACAGAACGCAAAACTGAACGGTAAAGCGTTACTGTAAAAGCGGCGCGTCTCACCCAGTCCTCGAGGTAACCCTCGAGGACTGAGGAAACGCCTAGCGCAACGCCCCATGCCCTGCCCCCAGCAGCACTAGCTAGCGGCAGCCCCTTAAGCCGGTGCACCCCCCGAGCACTGGCACTCTCTGCTTTGCGCTCGCCCATCCGGCTCGCGCAATTGCAGTCTCGACTCTCGTAGTCGAGCATGGTGTCAGTTTACATCGTCTCATGCGCACTCGAGCGTCACGAGACACTTCCCCACGTTATAAGTTGCCGTCTAACAACATGCAGCCTAAGCCGTCGTCCTCCGCCCCCGGAGTCGACCCTCTCCCCTCTGTAATCGAACAACGTACTTCCGAACAGATTCAAAGCGCGGTTTCGGCCCTCGAACTCCGATTGGCTGAGCAGATTCAGGCGTCTAACACCGCCTTACTGGCCCAGCTCGAACGATTGACCGGCCCATCCGTGCTTCCGAATCAACAACAGTCCATTCCCCCTGACGCGACCATTGCGACTGAAGGTGGTAAGGCAGCCCGTGAGCAGCCTATCGACCTGCTGAACGACGACCCCGAGCTCCACGAGCCCGAGTTCGTCGATTTTGCCGCCTACGGTAAAATCATTCCTGCCGGTTTGGAGCAACCACTTCGCGACATCGACGAACCTCGCCTTTGGACGCTAACGGACGACACGGCCCGCTTCCTCAACGACAGAAAATCTCAAGCGGGGTACGACGAGTACCTCCACATCGGGTGCTATGCCTTCTTCGACAGCTGCGCCAACGCGGCAATCAGCGAGGCTTTGGACACGCTGTCAACCGGACCTCCTCTACCAGCGGAGCAGGCGGCGGCCGTTGCCCTCATCCGAGCGGGTCATCGCAACCACACAGCGACGGAGGAGGCCGCCCGTACTCGACTGGGCTTCCTCCGCCTCACCAAGGGCGGACAAACGAGCTCGGATTCGGACCGAGTGCTCGCCGAACTCGCCCACGAGCGTTTCTGCCGCCCACGCCCTACCGCGGTCTCGAGCGCATTGGACGAGCTACGCCAAGCGTTCGTCGATCGGACGCTCGAAGTCAGCCTACATGCCGCGAGCAAGGCAGCTGCTGGAGCGGCGTTCGTGAGAGTCACGCCGGACAAGCCACCCGGACAAGACGCCAAGGCCAAGAAAGCAAACGCCGACAAGCGCAAGGCCGCAACAGCAGCAGCGGCAGCGGCGGCCGGCACTAAACCTAGCGACGGGGCGAAACCCACAACGAAGAAATGATGGTGTGGCCCGCCGCGCCGATTCCTGCTCCCCGTCATCCAGCTACATGCGTCACCGCGTGCGGCTAAAATGGCGGGAGTGGGAGCATATCGGCGCGAGCGGTCAAGTCGTGAACTGGATCCGCCATGGCGTGCGGGTCAAGTTCAAAAACGGCCTACGTCCCCGACCTTTCAACCACGTAGTCTCCATGAAGGACGCCACCCAGCCTCAACTCGACTTCCTAGCTACAAAGCTCCCACGCTTCGAAGCCTGCGGAGCCTGGGAGCGCGCCTCCAACACCCGCTACGTCTCCCGCATGTTCCTCGTCCCCAAACCCGGTGTAAGCAAATGGCGCCTTATCATCGACCTCCGCGAGCTAAACAGCTATTGCGCGGAATTCAAGATGTCGTGCGAGACCCTCAAGCACTTACGCCACCTGTCCCGCCCGGGCGACTTCTTCGTCTCCCTCGACCTAGCGGACGGCTACTACACGCTAGGCATCAGAGAATCGGACCGAGATTTCTTCACGGTCAACTACCGCGGCGAGCTGTGGCGCCTCGCATGCCTCCCGATGGGCTGGTCGGGGTCTGCTTACTATATTCGCAAACTGACTCAAGTGTTCACAAACTGCCTGCGACGGGCGCCTACCCCGATGACCGCCAACTCCGCGACGCCATACAAGCCGTCACGACGTTTCCTTCGCAACGTCCGATGGCGCGAAGTACGACTGCTACCTTACATGGACGACTTCCTATTCATGGCCAGCTCGTACGACGCAGCTCTACTGCTACGCGACCGCATCGAGACCCTTCTCTACCGGCTCGGCCACCAGCGCAACCCCGACAAAGGCTCGTGGCAGCCCACCCAGGTGGGCACCCACATGGGCATGACAGTCGACCTCCTGAAAGGCGAATTTCGAGCCCCGACCGACAAGCTACAGGCCCTCGCAAAACAAGCTTCAGCGTTACTCGGCCGCGCGGCTACCACCGCTCGGTGGCTGCCCGCCAGACAACTCGCGGCATTCGCTGGCAAGGCGCAATTCCTCTACCTCGCCATCGCACCAGCCCGTTTCTTTCTACGCGAACTACACTGCGTGCTGGCAACGCGAAAGGGATGGGGCGGACGTGTCCGGATGACACACCAGTTACGCCGCGACCTCGAGTGGTGGCGCACGGTGCCCGACCAACACAACGGCCGCTCTATCTACAAACCAATCGAGACCGCGTACCTCCACGCCGACTCAAGTGGTTACGGGTGGGGAGCCGTCCTAAACGACAACCCTGCCTACCAAGCCCGCGGGTTTTGGTACGACGACGACCGCCGGCAACACATCACATGGAAGGAGCTCCGCGCCGTTCGTCTCGCGATCGAGTCCTTTTTACCGCAACTCCGAGGCCGACACGTCTTACTCCACGAGGACAACACAGCCGTCGTGGCTACGCTCTCCAAATTGACTACGCGCTCTCCGGTCATGATGACCGAATTACGCCGACTCCGGCACCTCTTCGACATCAACGACATCAACATCCGACCCCGCTACATCCGCTCGGCAGCGAACATATGGGCCGACAGCCTAAGCCGAGAGCTCGACCGCGACGACTGGCAGCTGAACCCTCGGATATTCGCCTACCTACAGACATCGTGGGGACCACACTCGATCGACCGTTTTGCGTCGATGGAAAACGCACAGCTCCCGCGTTTCAACGCCCGATGGCGCGACCCACAATGCGAGGACGTATACTGTCTACACCTCCCGGACGCCGCGTGGCAATGCGAGACAAACTACTGCAACCCGCCGTGGTCAGCTCTGCCCGCCCTCTGTGTGAAACTACGCCAATCAGGGGCAGTTGCTACCGTCATTGCACCGTACTGGCCCCACAACCCGTGGTTCCAAGACTTCCACAACTTGGCCACCGAGACCATCCACTACCCCCCCTCGCGCGACCTGTTCTTCCCCGGTCGGCGAGGCTCACGCGAGGGGGTCGGACGACCAGGATGGAGCATCGTGGCCTTTCGACTGCCACGCCGGCCTGGCTACACACCCGCAAAGGCGCAATAGGACGCACACTACGGACGGCCAGCTCAAGCCTCACGGAGCTACGCGCTATAGCCACTCAGTCGCACAAGCCCTCGCGGCATGTCCGCTACACATTACGAGAACCAGACGCACACGCACCGTGGACGGCTACCATGACTGATCGACTTCGCAACCTGTTGGGCACCGACCATATCGGTACCACTGCGCTACACATGTTGAGCATCTCCCTAGCCCCGACAACATACTCCAACTACGACAGCGGCATGCGTCAATTTTCCGCTTTCTGCCACGAGGAACACACCCATCCGCTACAAGCTACTACACAGTCAGTCGTTCGTTACACGGCCTGGTTGGGACTACAAGGTACCGTCGCCGCTGCATCGCTATAGCAGTACTACTCAGCCATCAACAAGTTTTTCCGCGACCACCAGCAGCAGCCGATCGCGGTCGGGGAACTCTTGGCCGACGCTCGACGCGGACTCGAGATGCAGCAACAGCGTCTACAAGCAGCGGACTCGCGCCTCCCGTTACCAGCCCCTCTAGCACTCTCGCTACTCACCGCCGCCGCCAACCTCCGTAAACACCTCCAGTGGACACGTACTTCACGGCACCTCATCGCGCAATTTCGCGCGCTACTGGCAGTCTGCACAAACTATGCGTTTTTCTGCAGAGCCGAAACAAGAGTAAGATGTTTAACACAAAACCTCGTCGTCGACCGCCCATCCCAGAAAATTTGGCTCTTCATCCGAAAAGCTAAGGGCGATCAAAGGCGCAGCGCAGCCGACAAACCTATCCTCGCTATCCCGACTACTGCCAATCCAGTTTTGGCAGACCTACTAGAATATTATTGCACACAACGGACCGCCTATTGCAAGAAATTCTTCAACAGCCCCCCCCCCCCCCCCCCCCCCCCCCCCCCCGCCCGCCGCACTATGGAGCTTCGTACCTTACGAAAACTCCGGCGATTGGCAAGCGGCTGCGACACTCTCCGCGTGGCTCCTTGACGCATGCGACGCCGTCGGCGCCACACCTCCGAGTGGTTTCAAATGGACATCGCACAGCCTACGTAAAGGTGCCGCCTCCGCCGCTAGCTGCATCGGGACCCCACTCCACGTCGTCAAATACATGGGTGGTTGGGGCAAAAACAACTCTGTCACAGAAGGGAAATACATCGACCCCACCATGACCCCATCTCCAGCGGCGTGGCAGTACTTCGGCGGGCTCGTCCGCGCCAAACCGCTTCATCAAGACTAGGCTGCGCAAAACCTCCGGTTTTCTTCGATACTGGCAAAACGTGCCCTCCGGTAAATAGTCAAATTGTTTTAGATCTAGAGGTTTGCAAAACTTACTTACATATGTGACAGAACGCAAAACTGAACGGTAAAGCGTTACTGTAAAAGCGGCGCGTCTCACCCAGTCCTCGAGGTAACCCTCGAGGACTGAGGAAACGCCTAGCGCAACGCCCCATGCCCTGCCCCCAGCAACACTAGCTAGCGGCAGCCCCTTAAGCCGGTGCAACCCCCGAGCACTGGCACTCTCTGCTTTGCGCTCGCCCATCTGGCTCGCGCAACCCGCCCACCCAACCCAAAATTAGCGCTAATCTTCCCCCATGCCAAGCGCCCAAGCCTGTGGTGGTCTTTTGGCCAATTTGTAAGCAGGCTGACATCTTTGGCAAAACGTGCCCTCGGGTAAATACGAGTACGGGCGGCCTCCTCCGTCGCTGTGTGGGTGCGATGACCCGCTCGGATGAGAGCAATCGCTGCCGCCTGCTCTGTCGGTAGAGGTGGGCCGTGCGACAACGTGTCCAAAGCCTCGCCAATTGCCGCGTTGGCGCAACTGTCGAAGAAGGCATAGCACCCGATGTGTAGGTACTCGTCGTACGCTGCTTGGGTGCGTTTGTCGCTTAGAGCTCGGGCGGTGTCGTCCGTGAGAGTCCACAGACGTGGCTCCTCGACGTCGCGAGGGGGACGTTCGAGGCCGGCCGGGATGACCTCGCCGTAGTAGGCGAAGTCGACGAAATCGGACGCCGGGGGGTCGGGTTCGTCGTCAAGCAGGTCGATAAGTGGCTCAAGGGCCGCCTTACCACCCTCCGTCGCCGTGGCGTCGGCGGGAATGGACTGATGTTGATCAGTAGTAGCGGGTGTGGCTGTCGTCTGCTGGAGCTGGGCGAGTAAGGCAGCGTTAGCCGCCAAAAACTGCTCAGTAATCCGTTGTTCCGATGCCAAAACTGCCGTACGAATCTGTTCGGCTGTGCGTTGTTCGAGCGAGGTAGCGTGAGGGTCGGCCGCTGCGGCGGATGTAGACTGCTCAGGCTGCATGTTGTGGAACTGCGTAGCTTAACGAGGGGAAGTGTCGCGTGACGCTCGAGTGCGCATGGGACGAAAAGGTAAAACTGACACCCTGCTCGACTACTAGAGTCGAGACTGCATTCGCGCGAAGCCTAGATTGGCTGAGCGCGAAAGCAGAGAGTGCCTAGGCTCGTGGCTAGCTACGGCTTATAAGGCACGGGCTAGCTAGAGCTGACCGTTGGGGAAGTCGTTGGTCGTTGGCTGCGTCTAACTGCTCGGGCAAGGTGGTTGCCCTGCAGGTGAGACGCGCCGATATTAACGGTAACAGTAACCGCTAGAGTTACTGTCCCGTACACATGATATTGGATATGCAAACCTCTAGATTCAAATCAATCTGACCATAATAGTAAGCGCTGTACACGTACGAAATACAAACATAAAAAAAAAATTATTACAAGAAAAAGCAGTGGAGGCCACCAAGCAAAAAGAAGAAAAGAGGAAAAAACCTAAGCCTGAAGAACAGGAACCTATAGTCGAAATACAAATATACAAACCTATAGTCGCTTGTTGGATGATAATTATCGATTCAATAAAGAAGCACCAACTAAGGACCATTGTCGTGTATTGGAAAAGTTTAGCCTTCACATGTCCATTAAGGGCTGTTAAGGGTTGTTCATCTAAGGGCACCGTACATGGGTACGGTTAAGGCGTACTTGGGTACGCTTACACGGAAAATATAGCACAGCCGCCAAGCTAGCCTCAATTGCCCAAATGAGTGGATCGACGGGGTCTTAAGACCTTTATGGACCTACATGTATAGGCTTTTCATCATCCTACGTCGGGTGATTAAACTAAGGCTAGGGATCAGCCATCGATGATTTTTCGATGTTATTGTCATCAAGCAAATATTGCCATAAGATGGTGCCATCGATATGGACACATGTGCCATTGATGGCAACACGATGACTATTTATGAATATCGGGGATGGCAATGTTTATGTTCTTAAATATCGAGGATGACAATAATTTACTCGCTTGCAGTCGATGGAATGATGATGGGAGTGCTTGTGTTATCGATGGTGTGGTGATGGGTGAGGCCTTACCATTGATGGCTGCATGATAGGTATAGTCGATGAGTGCCATTTATACCGATAATTCCCGATATATATTTTTAAAAATGTCAAATTCAGTAGTTTAGCGCGTATATACCACATGGGATAGTGTCGTTCTGAACGTCAATAATAATGAATGTTGCCGGTACCATTATACTTGTTCCTATAGTGCTTCTTGTAATCATTTTTGCCATTACTGGTTTGTACATGAACCTTCTTACTAGTTTCAATTGCACGTAGTGTACTACTATTTCATGCTGTGCCTGTTCCGTCCGAATTATTCTGAAATTATACGTACAGGTATGCGTGTTATGAATAGCTTAACATCTCATCTTTCATCGCGGATGGTGGCTAATAAATGAATACCACTATAAACAGCCAAGACTCATGTCAATGATTGTTAGATTTCATTGCGTCATTGTCATTGTCATCGCGCGGTACCTGTACATAAAGTTCTCCTTTTTATCGTCCGCGGTCACTCGCCGTCGGCGGCTCCGGTGCGTTTTATTTGTACCATCGCCAGCGTGACCCTCCCGGGATCTTTTATTCGTCGCTCGACCCGTGACCGGGTACAACTACCCGTACCGCCCCTATTATCGGCATCCTCGAGACCCTTGGCCGCTACCGGTACCGCTACAACTTTCGCCCGCGCGTGGTCATCCCCTTCAGCAAGGCTCAAGGCATCGGCACGCGTCATCGCTATCCGTGTACGGGTACTGCAACGTCAGTACTGCTCTCAACCCGCTAAGTTCATTCTAATCGCTACCCGTACTCGGAGCCCGCTATTTGCAAGGTCATCCTTTATCGCTGGGCGCCTCACTACCTACGATACGGCGTTGTATGACGGAGTTTCCATCCGACTCTTGCGGCGGTTGGTACACGGGTACCCAATAGCTTCTTTGCTCTTTTCTTGAGCATCTCCATCGCGGACTCCAAGGCTCTCCACTACAAGCACCGCGAGGGTAGAGGCGCGACGGACCGACATCGAGGAGCCCACCACGTCGGCGGAGAATCTTCCCTCCAAGGCACGCCACAGCGCCACCTCGGGCGACTTCCGGTATTAGTCCAAGCCACATACCCCCCCCCCCCCTTCTTCGACCCCGCGTGCTCTACTTAGGACGCGACACACGTGCCACCCCGGATGGCCGCCGCGGCGACCCGGCCGGGACATAGTCATCGGCGTCCTCCATCGCCACCTCTAGGCCGGTCGCCCGGCGGCGGGGCCGGGTCGCGCCCTATGGCCCCCGCTCCGGGTGACCTTCCGACATCATCACCTAATGCTCAAGCGCCTTCGCATGCCTTACGACCTGGAAGTACTCCGTCTCGGTTTTTACCCCCCACTCCCACAATGCGCTCCCCCGCTCCTTTGAGGTGCGTTAGTTGCTCCGCGTCGTTCCCGACCCTTCAAGCGCTATGCGCCCACCTAAATTCCCCCGCGACAACGTGCACTTTTGCGCCCGACAATTGCCCAGTTGTGGATGCCGATCGCCACCTTCTCGCGCCGTGCACTTTTTGCGGACGATACTTTCGGAGCGGTGGCCTTAGTAGACACCAACATTCTTGCTCTCACCATACTTCTACGCCCTCCCAACCGCCGGCATGCGGTGCTTCGCTTCCGCGCGGTCGGCCGTCCCCGCCGCATCCCCAGTCCTTGCCCCCCGCCGTCCAATGGTGCCTTGACCATGGGGCCACTGGTGGGGAGAACTCCAAAGCCTTCTTCGAGTCCTACCTCCTTTCTTTCCGATCTAGTACGTCCTCGAACGGCGTCCCCCCTTCGGTGGTACGCCTCGTCAAGCCGGTCTTCGAGGAGCTCGTCGGTTGCGTTTTGTCTTTCCGCGGTAGGGCTAGCCAAGGGGCTTCCGCGGAAGCGGCTTGGGCGGCGTTGCTTTTATTTCCGCGCTTAGTTTTGCGCCCCATGGCTGATTTCACTTCCGCGGGGCATCTGCCCCCTGACCCAGTCGCTGATTACCGTGACAACCGCTTAGCCCATTGGGCGTCAGGAGATCTCGATACATTGTTTTCCGCCGCTCGCGCTCACGCATCCCTTACCAATGGGCGGGCATCGCCACCTACCTCACTTCCGAGGGCCGGTACCGACCCCATCTCCCCTTCGCAACCCTTTCATAACGGCGTCTCGGCCAAGGTCGCCCACCGGGCGGCTAATCTAGCTGCGGTTGGGGAGTACCGTCGTGCCATGGAGGCCCTAAGCTCCAACCCCGTTGCAAGTGGTCGCGGGGTGCACGAGGAATTATCACGGTTGCACCCACAAGACGATGACGACCTCGCGGACGTGTTGCCGGATCCCTTCTCCCTCCCTCGTATCAAACTCCGTGCTTCGGAAGTTGATATCATGGAGGTCGTTGCTAGATGCCCTCGAAAGTCTAGTCCTCACGTCGACGGTTGGAGGTTTGAAACTCTTCGCGCGTTGGGTACCCCTTGCACTCTCACCGGTTTAGCCGAAGCCATCGTGAATGCAGAAGTTCCACCAGGCGTTGCCTCATTCCTCGCCTCTGCCACACTTATCCCGCTAGACAAGCTTGATCCCGAACAAAGACGCGCACAAGAGCAAGAACTTCGCGACCAAAAGGGGACGCTGCGCCCGATTGGAATTGGCTCCGTTCTAGTTCGTTTTGCGAATCGCGCGCTTCTCGCCGTAATTGGTGACGGAGTGTCTCAATGGTTGGCTGCTCGGCACCAATTTGGGGTCGGCGTCCGCGGCGGGGCTGAGATCGTACAATTCATGGTTCGAGCCGCGCTTGACGCTTCACCGGACTGGGCGGACATGCAAGGCGACGCATCCAACGCGTTCAACGAGTTCTTGCGGCGTCCCTTGTTTGAGGAGTTGTCAGCAAATCCCGCGCTTCGACCGTTGCTCCGCGTCGCTACTATGTTGTATGGCCGTCCATCTACCTTGTACGTTTACGACTCATCAAATGCTCACGGCCCGGCCATGCGCATCCCGAGTACCCGTGGAGTCCATCAAGGTTGCGTTCTCGGGGCCATGTTCTTCGCAATAGTTGCCTCCCGGGTATACAAACAGTTGGCTGCGATTGCCCCGAACGAATCCGTTGTATGCTGTTATTCTGATGATGCTCACTTCTTGGGACCCCCTGCGTCTCTCGTGGCTATTGGCGACGCTATGCCGGAGGCGTATGCTAGCGTTGGCCTCACCGTAACCATCCGCAAAAACTGTTTGTATTCCCCTTTGGGTGTCGGTGATGCTTTCGATAACTTACCCGACGGCCACATCATGCGGGGAGTAAATGTCTCCACGGAAGGGACGAAAGTATTGGGGGGGGCAATGGGTACATCCGATTTTGCTCGAGACGTGTTCGAAACGGCCTTAAGTAAGTATGAGGCCTACGGCGAACGTCTAAGGGGTCTAGCGGCTCACCGGCACACTCACACTGCGCTTCGTATCCATCAACATTGCAACCGCCGCTTCGGACACTTTGCCCGTACAGTCCCCCGAGGTCTTGGCAGGGGTGAGGGCTACGGTGACACCGTCGTAACATTCCTCGAGCGCGCTGACAATGCCACCCTAGATGTGGCGGCTGAGATATTGGGCCTTCCCGCATCTAGCCTACCCAGCAACACTCGCTCCGAGATGTCTCTTCCCATACGTTTCGGCGGCATGGGGGTGGGGGATTTGGCTGCCTTGGCGGATGCGGCCCATGTCGGAGCGGCCGGTTTGGCAGTGGGCTCAGCTATTCGTTTCCTTACAACACAAGACGCTCGCGTGCGCGGGGATTCCCAAGACGATGTTCCAATGGAGCCGACCATGTATGGACGATTAGCGAGTGCTATGACCACAGCGGTGTCCCGTAGGCATGGTACACCGGACGGAGACGACGGCGATAACGAACCCATGTGGTCGTTAGAACTCGCTTCGTCGTGGGCGCGCTTGGACGCTGCGTTCGGTTCTCACGCTCTCGCCGAGTCTGAACCCTTGATAACCACAGCCTTAGCGATGCTCCCCCCGAAACGTCCAACGGTGGCTCGCGCCGGCTGCGTTGCCGAAGCCCGATCAAACAACGAGCAGATTGCCCAGTCCCTTGATGGCCTACCCTCGCTCGTCCCTCTTTCTGCGTTTGCCACGGACATCTTTCCAAAGCTACAAGCCGACATTCCTGAGCGCGTCAACTTGTTTCGCTTCGTAAGCTCGCTCCACGTTTTGTCAACCGCGCTCGGCCGTTATCTGATTTATTTGAATTCGTTATTGCATACAAGAAGAACCAGATGAGCACGGACAGGGAAAGTGGGAGGGGAAACAAGAGGGCAAGAGTGACAAGAGGATCACGGAATCCAAAGCACAGCAAAAGGAAAGCACTACATTGTGCATAAACCTAACAGATTAAACTAAGGAAACTCTTAAGCCACGCCGAGAATGCAACACGTGGAGGCGACAAGCGGCGCCTCACGCGCCGCTCGAGGAAGCACGGGGACGCTTGCGGCCCATGGCGCGGGTGAAGAGCGCCGTGGCTGGAGAAGGCATCCCAGCCGAGGAAGAAGCGGCCTCCGTGCCGTTCGCAGCGGCGGACAAACCGCGCAAGACGTTGTCCGCGTGAGCAACATGGACGGCGAGAGAGACCTTTCGACGCCAGGAGGCCAACAACTTGCCCACGTGCATCCCTTTAGATGCGGCTGCCTGCTTGGCTAGCTCCGTCAAGAAAGCCGTGGCGTGGCCGCCAAGAGTACCAAATTCCGTGACTGCAAAGGGAATGAAGCGGATGTCGGGGCGACTCCTCAACCCCTCCGAGTACTTCTCGAACTTGGTCTTCTCAGCATGGCGGAGAGCGACTTCGGGTGACGGGGGGCTAGACACGCCGAACAAACCGGAAACCACGGCATCAAGGGCAAGTTTTGAGCCTCGGATGCCGTGATAGTGCAAGACACCCACATCCGCGGGGAGACCGTCGTTGCCGTTGGGGAGTTGAACTAACATCGTGGGATCTGTGAGAACCTCGACGCCAACCCCGAGTGCGCCACGAACCTCGGAGATGATTTCCGCAAGGGCCGTCACTAACCAAGAGTGAGCGGTGTGGACCGAAGCATCTCCGCCGCAACGAGCCAAATGGTCCGCAAAAGCAGTGGCCCACGCATCATCCGACATGTCAACACCCGCCGACGAGAACGCACCCCGCATAGCTTGAACCGAGAGATGGCAAGAAGCACAAGCAGTGGGGGAGCGTAGAGAAGAGAGGATGCGAGATGAGGGTAGGCCGAAGACGCGACAGACCGCGACGCGGAAAACTGCGTCGTAGTGCTCAGGGAACTTGTCACGGAGCTCGCCCCGGCGACCCGAAGTAGGAGGGTCCGAAGCCAAAAACGCAAGGGCGCCGTGGTCGAGACGAGATAGAAAACGCCTAGACTCCGGCCGAGCGCGGTTGGAAAACGTGGGAGCGAGCTTCGCGAAGCGAAACAAGTTGACGCGCTCACTGATGTCGGCTTGTAGCTTTGGAAAGATGTCCGTGGCAAACGCAGAAAGAGGGACGAGCGAGGGTAGGCCATCAAGGGACTGGGCAATCTGCTCGTTGTTTGATCGGGCTTCGGCAACGCAGCCGGCGCGAGCCACCGTTGGACGTTTCGGGGGGAGCATCGCTAAGGCTGTGGTTATCAAGGGTTCGGACTCGGCGAGAGCGTGAGAACCGCACGCAGCGTCCAAGCGCGCCCACGACGAAGCGAGTTCTAACGACCACATGGGCTTGTTATCGCCGTCGTCTCCGTCCGGTGTACCATGCCTACGGGACACCGCTGTGGTCATAGCACTCGCTAACCGTCCATACATGGTCGGCTCCATTGGAACATCGTCTTGGGAATCCCCGCGCACGCGAGCATCTTGTGTTGTAAGGAAACGGATAGCTGAGCCCACTGCCAAACCGGCCGCTCCGACATGGGCCGCATCCGCCAAGGCAGCCAAATCCCCCACCCCCATGCCACCGAAACGTATGGGAAGAGACATCTCGGAGCGAGTGTTGCTGGGTAGGCTAGATGCGGGAAGACCCAATATCTCAGCCGCCACATCTAGGGTGGCATTGTCAGCGCGCTCGAGGAATGTTACGACGGTGTCACCGTAGCCCTCACCCCTGCCAAGACCTCGGGGGACTGTACGGGCAAAGTGTCCGAAGCGGCGGTTGCAATGTTGATGGATACGAAGCGCAGTGTGAGTGTGCCGATGAGCCGCTAGACCCCTTAGACGTTCGCCGTAGGCCTCATACTTACTTAAGGCCGTTTTGAACACGTCTCGAGCAAAATCGGATGTACCCATTGGCCCCCCCAATACTTTCGTCCCTTCCGTGGAGACATTTACTCCCCGCATGATGTGGCCGTCGGGTAAGTTATCGAAAGCATCACCGACACCCAAAGGGGAATACAAACAGTTTTTGCGGATGGTTACGGTGAGGCCAACGCTAGCATACGCCTCAGGCATAGCGTCGCCAATAGCCACGAGAGACGCAGGGGGTGCCAAGAAGTGACCATCATCAGAATAACAGCATACAACGGATTCGTTCGGGGCAATCGCAGCCAACTGTTCGTATACCCGGGAGGCAACTATTGCGAAGAACATGGCCCCGAGAACGCAACCTTGATGGACTCCACGGGTACTCGGGATGCGCATGGCCGGGCCGTGAGCATTTGATGAGTCGTAAACGTACAAGGTAGATGGACGGCCATACAACATAGTAGCGACGCGGAGCAACGGTCGAAGCGCGGGATTTGCTGACAACTCTTCAAACAAGGGACGCCGCAAGAACTCGTTGAACGCGTTGGATGAATGGATGCGTCGCCTTGCATGTCCGCCCAGTCCGGTGAAGCATCAAGCGCGGCTCGAACCATGAATTGTACGATCTCAGCCCCGCCGCGGACGCCGACCCCAAATTGGCTCCGAGCAGCCAACCATTGAGACACTCCGTCACCAATTACGGCGAGAAGCGCGCGATTCGCAAAACGAACTAGAACGGAGCCAATTCCAATCGGGCGCAGCGTCCCCTTTTGGTCGCGAAGTTCTTGCTCTTGTGCGCGTCTTTGTTCGGGATCAAGCTTGTCTAGCGGGATAAGTGTGGCAGAGGCGAGGAATGAGGCAATGCCTGGTGGAACTTCTGCATTCACGATGGCTTCGGCTAAACCGGTGAGAGTGCAAGGGGTAACCAACGTGCGAAGAGTTTCAAACCTCCAACCGTCGACGTGAGGACTAGACTTTCGAGGGCATCTAGCAACGACCTCCATGATATCAACTTCCGAAGCGCGGAGTTTGATACCAGGGAGGGAGAAGGGATCCGGCAACACGTCCGCGAGGTCGTCATCGTCTTGTAGGTGCAACCGTGATAATTCCTCGTGCACCCCGCGACCACTTGCAACGGGGTTGGAGCTTAGGGCCTCCATGGCACGACGGTACTCCCCAACCGCAGCTAGATTAGCCGCCCGGTGGGCGACCTTGGCCGAGACGCCGTTATGAAAGGGTTGCGAAGGGGAGATGGGGTCGGTACCGGCCCTCAGAAGTGAGGTAGGTGGCGATGCCCGCCCATTGGTAAGGAATGCGTGAGCGCGAGCGGCGGAAAACAATGTATCGAGATCTCCTGACGCCCAATGGGCTAAGCGGTTGTCACGGTAATCAGCGAATGGGTCAGGGGGCAGATGCCCCGCGGAAGTGAAATCAGCCATGGGGCGCAAAACTAAGCGCGGAAATAAAAGCAACGCCGCCCAAGCCGCTTCCGCGGAAGCCCCTTGGCTAGCCCTACCGCGGAAAGACAAAACGCAACCGACGAGCTCCTCGAAGACCGGCTTGACGAGGCGTATCACCGAAGGGGGGACGCCGTTCGAGGACGTACTAGATCGGAAAGAAAGGAGGTAGGACTCGAAGAAGGCTTTGGAGTTCTCCCCACTAGTGGCCCCATGGTCAAGGCACAATTGGACGGCAGGGGGCAAGGACTAGGGATGCGGCGGGGACGGCCGACCACGCGGAAGCGAAGCACCGCATGCCGGCGGTTGGGAGGGCGTAGAAGTACGGTGAGAGCAAGAATGTTGATGTCTACTAAGGCCACCGCTCCGAAAGTATCGTCCGCAAAAAGTGCACGGCGCGAGAAGGTGGCGATCGGCATCCACAACTGGGCAATTGTCGGGCGCAAAAGTGCACGTTGTCGCGGGGGAATTTAGGTGGGCGCATAGCGCTTGAAGGGTCGGGAACGACGCGGAGCAACTAACGCACCTCAAAGGAGCGGGGGAGCGCATTGTGGGAGTGGGGGGTAAAAACCGGGACGGAGTACTTCCAGGTCGTAAGGCATGCGAAGGCGCTTGAGCATTAGGTGATGATGTCGGAAGGTCACCCGGAGCGGGGGCCATAGGGCGCGACCCGGCCCCGCCGCCGGGCGACCGGCCTAGAGGTGACGGTGGAGGACGCCGATGACTATGTCCCGGCCGGGTCGCCGCGGTGGCCATCCGGGGTGGCACGTGTGTCGCGTCCTAAAATAAGTAGAGCACGCGGGGTCGAAGAAGGGGGGGGGGGTATGTGGCTTGGACTATACCGGAAGTCGCCCGAGGTGGCGCTGTGGCGTGCCTTGGAGGGAAGATTCTCCGCCGACGTGGTGGGCTCCTCGATGCCGGTCCGTCGCGCCTCTACCCTCGCGGTGCTTGTAGTGGAGAGCCTTGGAGCCCGCGATGGAGATGCTCAAGAAAAGAGCAAAGAAGCTATTGGGTACCCGTGTACCAACCGCCGCAAGAGTCGGATGGAAACTCCGTCATACAACGCCGTATCGTAGGTAGTGAGGCGCCCAGCGATAAAGGATGACCTTGCAAATAGCGGGCTCCGAGTACGGGTAGCGATTAGAATGAACTAAGCGGGATGAGAGCAGTACTGACGTTGCCGTACCCGTACACGGATAGCGATGACGCGTGCCGATGCCTTGAGCCTTGCTGAAGGGGATGACCACGCGCGGGCGAAAGTTGTAGCGGTACCGGTAGCGGCCAAGGGTCTCGAGGATGCCGATAATAGGGGCGGTACGGGTAGTTGTACCCGGTCACGGGTCGAGCGACGAATAAAAGATCCCGGGAGGGTCACGCTGGCGATGGTACAAATAAAACGCACCGGAGCCGCCGACGGCGAGTGACCGCGGACGATAAAAAGGAGAACTTTATGTATATGTACCGCGCGATGCCATAGCGTAGGAGAGCGCCGAGACAAAAGCAAACACGAATAGGCGGGCAGGCGTCACGCTCACCGCTACCAAGTTCCGTGCTCGCGGGCTCCCGACCCAAGCTCAGCCGCACATGCGCATGCGGTGGCGGCGGATAAATATTTATTTGAATGCGCCATACAATAATTCTTTAAGATTTTTATAAACATGTCATATTTAAATTCATTGTTCTCCAAAAACTTTCTTTCATTTATAGTTGAATTTCAACTACATGTGTTGTGTAGTTTATTTGAATTTTCAGAAGTATGTGTTCTAATTTATGAACTTATATATGTGATTGCTGAAAAGGCGCACGTCTTTGCTACGTTTCGGGCCACTTATCTATTGCTTTACGTACATTTTCTATAATTGACAACTGCGTGTGCGGCTGGGAAACTACACTTGTCACGAATGGGCGTTTGTTCATCGGCTCGTCAATCGTCATCCAACAAGTTGATCGTACCGTCCGACAGGTAATCACTATTTGATGATTCGGATTCCCGCACATCTGGCGGTATTTTCGTCTGCTCATGCTGCCAACGAGGCAACATGAAATCATTGATACTATAAAAGCGTCGAGGCAGATCAATAACTCAATATACATTGATTCAAAGTACTGGATGATCATAGGCTACACCCACTCCAGTCACGCAGTCACCGTCTTTTCCTCGGCTCGTGGCATGTATTTAATATGGATAGCGACCGCAAACACCGCAAACACTTCAAGATTTCCGCCGCCGGACGTATTTCCGCGACCATCGCAAAGGTTCGCGCTTTGACTGCCACTAGTACCGCCGCACTGCTTCTCCATCAGGCAACGATTACTTGTCCAAGTCTCTCCACGACGATAATATTATTTCGGCTATTGACAGTGTTTCTTGTCATCCAACCTTGATGTTGCCCGACGAAGCTCCTAGGTAAATGCATATGTGAAGTTTTGTTTCGCCACATACACTCCCGTAACATCGTCCTTCAGCGGCACATCCCGTTGTGTCCCATCGCCGGCCGCTGACCTGCTGAGGTACCCTGCTCCGTTGTAGCGACTTTATCCAAGTGTTGTTTTTCGTGTCCACGAACCCCTCCCCCGTTAGCTTGCTGCTGTCACTCTGCCCGTTTACCAATGTATGCAGTAATATACGTTAATAAACGGTCCGGTGGAGTTTGTTTTGCGCCTATCGCCACTTCCTCTCGCCGCTGCAAGTTCCCGTTACTTTGAAGTGGTAGCTCTTGTCTGCTGCTCTCCCGTCCCTCCTCGTGCTTGCACGTATCAATTTATATAGTACAGTGTTCAAACACGTTGTTGTTATGCGCATGTACGCGTTGCGAGCCGGAAAGAAAGAGCTAGTCGGGGAGTCAAGCAATATAAAGATCGAGCCCGAAGCAAGTGCTTCTAAGGTACGTCCGCAACATGCGTCCCCCCCCTACCCCCCCCCCTGCTTGTGCATTCAAATGTTTCCAGTCGACGCGTTGAAATATCCCCACCTGATAATCCAACGTCCATGCTGAAATGCGAATGTTTTTATTTATTAGGTGCAAACTCGTAAGTTTGGACTTGGACCGTAGCCGTGTAACGAGCATGCTTCAACTCATGAGGGTAGGTGACTATCGATAGCCAGGTGCCAACAACTTTAATACCCGCTAGTAGTTTTGAACGGTGAGCATCCATTAAGCAATGAGTCGGATTGATTTTCAAATTGGACTCATGACATGGTTATTTGTTTCATGTTCTATGAGCAGCGGTTTTTGTTTTGTTGGATCGAGACGATTGTTCCCCCATCTTGTTGATTAATCTGAGGATAGTCTTTGTGATGCTGTGGGTTATGGCATTAAGCAGTATTGTTGTTATGGTGAAATGGTTATCTATTGTTTAAAGTTGTGTTCAATATGATGTTTGCTCCGTTTTCGGACAGCATTCTTTATGTGGGCGGTGCTAGTGGTTTTGCATGCCTAATTTCTCTCAGGGTAAAACCTGTGGAGTCTCTCCATGTGGAGTCTCTCATCTGCTTGGTGGTATCCACTAAAATTTCTTGAAAGGATATCCTTATGTGGGCGCTACTTTTTGTTGTTTGAACTAAGTGAAAATTGACATTGTTGCTTATGTTGTGTTCCACGAGTTTTAATAGGTAATAAGTTCGTAATTGTTCATATCCGTCCATGTTGTGACCTTTGCTTGTTAATTTGTGTATGTCTTTTCTTCAGGTGACACGAAGCGTGGAGACTCGTGAAGATCAAGAGTGAAGTTGAAGATGCTGAAGACTTTTTTAGTTTTTAGAAGTCTTTAGAAGTTCTCTTAGTCTTTTAGTTGTTCAGACTGTTTTAGAACGACAACATATGGATCGTTCACGCACATAGGCACAGACAAAGGTGTTTGTAAAGATCGTTCAGGTACATGGGCAAGAATATAATGTTCATAAAAAACGAAACTGTAATCACATATTTGCAAAAAGATCTAACGTTTGTCACATTTTCCATTTATCTCCCGATGATAGGACTACACCCCGCTGACTACCTTTTTGCGTCATGCCAACGAGGGCATGGCGCGCTGCCGAAGCCCCAATGCGAAATGCTTGAGCACGTTCGCATTGGGAAGAGTGGGGTGTGGGATTTGAGGGTTTGCAACGTTGTATGGGATAGATTGTATGGGATACGTACCATTTGACTCTAGAAGACTGTAGTACTTTGTGGACTTGCTATATGTGTGTGCACGATTGATTACATTGATGGCAATGTTAAAGATGTCGACATCGGACATGCTGATGTTGATGATGATAGTTGGCGCCGATGGCAATGTCGATGTCGATACTCATCGCTGATAGCAATAACTCATGTAACCAAAATATCATCCCGCAATATATTTCCCTTTGCACATCGTTGCCATCAATATATCTCATGTTAGAGCGAGTCCCCATGAGTCATCGACTAGAATAAATATCGCGATGGCAATGATCGGTGTTTGCATTATCACTGCCATTCCACATCGGAAAATTGAACTATCACTCCCATCAACATCGAGAAGCCGACCCATCACTACCATCAACATCGAGAAAATCCGGGTGATCCCTAGCCTTAGATTAAACGCGGTGTGGTGCATCATAAACAAAATATATTGTTGTCGCCATGGCGCTCCCCATCGGGTCCCGGGTTCAAGTGCACCCCAACAGCCTCTCCGCACGTTTTTGGGGCGATGGAACGCCGAAATTCCCTGTCAAAACCCTGATAGTGCATATGTGACGGGGGTGGTGGTGGCCTTGAGCGGGGCATGGATGTTATTGCGGTTTCCTATTTACATGCCGAAATATCGGGAGATCTAGGCGTCCGCCGCCACTGCCTCACCCCTGTGACCGCTACTGGGGGCGACTCCTCCGTATCCCCGGCGCCTACACCCCCCCAATGGGTTGCATTAGCCAACGCCAACCTCTTGAGAGAAGTGTTTGAGGGAGATGAGGATGAGGATTGTGGAGAGGACGACCCCCCAGCCGAGGCGTTCGCCGACGACTATCCTGTACATTGTGGTTGGACTCCGGCAGAGGGCATCCAGTGTCAGCGCACCAAGGATGGGAAGGGCCATGTACGCGCTAGGCGGATAAAACTTGGTAGTAGCCGTGAAAGCTTCACCCCGTTTGTCTCTTTAAGGCTTTCTTGCCTTCAGCCTTCCTACTCTCGTGTCTTGAGGCTATGAACGTGGCGGTGGAGGTTAGCATCAATTGCAAAGATTACCCCCCGTTCACTCTCCCCGAACTACTTGTTTTCTACCACCCATACGTCCGAAATGAGGCGCACTAGTAACGGTATAAGCCATGCTAACTACTCACCGTTCGGTAGAAGTATTTGGCCTACGGATGATGTGGACATGGCCAACACTGTGCGAAACCCTATCCCATCTCCTTACAACCCTAAGTGTGGGAAACGCAAGGCATGCACCGCATGCGGGAACGCAACACGTTGTTTGCTCCATATGCGATACATATGTGTGCCCTAGCTCAATTACAATCAACACAGGTTGCTTTGCAAAGCACATTAAGTGGCACCTGGAGCTCATTGAAAATACGGTACGAGTTACGCATCTTTGGAACTTCGTATTTCCCGGCTCATGTGAGCAATTAACCGAACCACAACGTGCCTAAACCTGCAGCCTGCGTTATTATTGGGCATATAGCAAATCAAGTGGCGTGCTTTGTTGCTTACATGAAGGTAACATAACGTGTGTTGTTGTCTCAGCTCTTGCATCACACAATATCGACCTGCTTTGCATTAATGTACTTATAGTATCGGCCGCCGATGTGTCCTGTCGACCGCTTGCGAACGTACGCGCAAGCGGACTCTTGAGCCATACAATCCAAAACCGCCTTCCTTACCCTCTTGGGCCATTGTATGATGACCGACAAGGGAGCATTCTATGGGTTTGAGCAGTTAGGGTTGTTCTACGTGCGAGTGGTAGCATGTGCGCGCTTGGATTGGGGATGTGCTCAAATGAACTGGCACGATTAGGTCGAGAAATGCTCAGAACATGAACCTCGTATGTCCAACCGATAGAATCGAATGTTGGGCGTGTACAGTTGCGAGGATGGCAGAAAAGGTGGATATTTGGTACGTCTCGCTAAGGGTCGGCGGCTACCGTACCCGGGCACGGCTTGCCGATCTACAGTGCCCTCAAATGAACAGTTAAGGTACCGTTAAGGTATGTACTTAAAATCCAATTCAAGATTTTTTCGGCCGGGCAGAAAGCTACAGACCAGAGCCTTCAAGGGATGTATTGAAATTGAAATTGTTTACAACATGTACCGTATGTGCATGTTTACAACATGTACCGTATGCGCCGGTTGTTGTCTCTGGGCCCTCCTAACAAAGCCATTCAGGAAACTTACAAGTCAGGGCTAGACCGTTAACCGCCTAATCCAACCTCTCCAAAGTGGTGCCGGGGGTTTTTACTCCCCCCCGCCGGGGAGGATGCGATGCGTGGTGGTGGCAGCGTGCATTTAAGGGCGTGCGTAGGTGCAGTGTGTGGAGGCGCGGCGAGTGGTTGTGCGGGATCCGATGCGATATATGAGTAGGAGATGATGCAGCCATTGGACAGTGTGCGTGTGGAGTTGTGCAAGGATGCGTGATGTGTCGAGTCGCGCTTTCGAGATGAGTTTGTTAGGAGGGTCAGTGCGGAGGGTGAGTAGAGAGGTGAGACTCGTGATGGTGGATGAGTGTGGAGGACCCTTGCGGCTCATGACGATGGGGAGGATGTCGACTGCGGTACGTAGCCAATGTTGGCGGATGGCGTTGGCGAGGGGATGTATTTGTCGCGGATCATTTGAGCTGTGTGGGAGAGATTGCGGTCGGTGCAGTACTTCCATTCCCCATGGATGTATAATTTGCAACAAGATTTGCGAATTCTTAGTGCGCTAGGCCCGGTCAAAGAGTGGAAGGTAGGGTGATATTGAAATTTGAAATTGAAACTGTTTACAACATGTACCGTATGCGCCGATTTACACCAATTACCGTATGCGCCGGTTGTTGTCTCTGGGCCCTCCCAACTATGCCATATAGGAAACTCACAAGTCAGGGCCAGACCGTTAACCACCGTAATCCAACCTCTCCAGGGGCGTTCGGGGTTTTACTCCCCCCCGGGGAGTGTGCGATGCAAGGTGATGTCGGCGTGCAATTAGGATCGTGCGTAGGTGCAGTGTGTGGAGGCGTGGCGAGAGGTCGTGCGGGATTTGATGCGGTATACAAGTAGGAGATTATGTAGCCATTGAACAGTGTGCGTATGGAGGTGTGCAATGATGCGAGTCGTGTCGAGACGTGCTTTGGAGATGAGCTTGTGAGGAGGGTCGGTGCGGAGGGTGAGGAGAGAGGTGAGACTTGCGATGGTGGATGAGTGTGGCGTGCCCGTGCGGCTCATGACGATGGGGAGGATGTCTACCTCAATACGTGGCCAATGACAACGGACGACATTTGCGAGAGGTGTGTACTTGGCACGAATCAGGTGGGGTGTGTGGGAAAGGTTGTGGTCCGTGCAATACTTCCAAACCCCTATCTGAATCTTTTTAATTGATGAGTGTCGGCGTCGACCGTTTGTGTGACCGGCGAATCGAGGTTCGAGGAGGCGGATGAAGTCGGATTTGTGCGCGGGGGGTCGTAGCGCGGGGGAGGGATCTCAGGGGGGGGATGGCGGGGCACGAAGTTAGGGAGTCGGGCGAGAGACCTTCGTATGCGGCAACAAGGCGGGTGGGCAAGTGGGTGGGATGAGGGAGGTGACAGTCAAGAGGGGTGTGAATGTCTTGATGGGTTTGTTACCGAAGTCTGCACGTGATGTCGTGATGGTCTCCGATCGTCCGCCGTTGTGGCGTTCCAGGAGGGGGAGTAGGAGTTGTAGCGCGCTGTTGTGGCGGTCCTGTCTTAGGCCAGACATGGTGGGGTAGTTACCGGCCATGTGACCGTTGCTAGTGAATTGGCCACACATGGGGCAGCGCAAGGTGGGGTTGTGCGAGAGGAAGCGGGTGTTGTGGACGGCCCACATGAATTCTTGCTTGTGGGTGAATTGGATGTTGGTAAGGGATGTGTTTTTTGTGGAAAGTGAAGTCGGCGCCGTCCTCTGCGGCGCGGGCGAGGAGGGTACCGTGTTTGGATGTTTGAGAGAGGGGTGTGTGAGTGTATTTGATGTTGTGGGTGTAAGCATCAGTTCTGAGGTTTGTGTATCTATGGGGTAGGGGGTCTCCTAGCGTTTGTGGGATGAAGGTGTATGGCCAGGTCCAGTGGCCTATCGACTCGTCAGAGCCTATGGTGTATGTTGTGTCGGGCGGGTGTCCGTCTGCAGCTTGGTTAGCGAGTGTATCTGCGAGGTCGTTGCCTAGTGAGTGGTTGCGTGCTTTAATTTTGCCGAGGTGTGTGCGGATGCCTGCGTTGCAGCGGGTTCTCAGTGTGTGTGATGGAGCTGAGCGTGTCACGGTGGATGTTGTGTATGTATGCGGATGGGCAGCTCAAGTAGCCTTGTATGAGGCGGAGGGAGCACGCACTGTCTGTGAGGAGGTGGGTGAGGCCGAGTTGGAGGCCTATGTCTATGCCTGCTAGTTCAGCGCGGTGGATGGTGTGGGAGGGCGGGGTAGAGGTCACCAGAATTTTGATGCGGGTGTCCGAGGCGGGGTGGGTGGCGGCTGCTCCGAGGGGGGAGTTGCCTCCCTTCTTGGAGCCGTCTGTGTATACGAAGTCCTGCCAGTTCCAAGCAAGCTTTCCTTTGGTGGGGGAGTATGTTAGTGTCGTTCGTTCTAGGAGGGGATAAGTAAGGGGGTGAGTGGGATTGGGAGGGAGATGGTAGATGCCTGCGGAGTGGGGTGAGTAAGTGTCTAGGAGGTGTGGAGGTGGGATGGTGATGGTGGGGTTGGGGAGGTGTGTAACGTATATTGATTCGAGGGTGTTGTGGAGGGCGGTCATGGCGGCGTGTGAGGGCAAGGCTGAGAGTGCGAGGGGGTTGGCGACGAGGTAGATGTCGACCATCCAGTGTGTGCCGAATGGGGTGGGGGTTGGTTGGCCAGTGTGTTGGTCGGGGGGTAGGAAGGTGTTTGTGTCGTTGGGGAGGGTGTAGAGGTGGTGGGTACATGGAGAGGCGATGTATATGGGGTGGCGGTATGGTGTGTGTTCCCATCGAGGGAGTATGAGGATGGTGGCGCTGGGTGTGTGTGATGCGGTGGAGTGGGCGCTGGTGATTGCGTGTTCCATTGCGCGGCGCATGCATTCGTGGTCGTATTTCGGGTTGGCGATGTTGGTGCCGTGCCATGTGCGTGGGGCGTTGCTGCCGCTGGATGAGAAGACTGTGTCTTCGGGGTATAGTGAGTGGTAGGTGTGAGAGTGGAGTGACTTATTGAGTGGATCTGAATAGAGTTCTGTCTGGATGCTAAATGTGGTGCGGAGTGTTGTGAGTAGGTTCTCTCTAGTGGCCCATCTGTTGCGTGTGGTGGTAGCGGGTGTGGGTGAGTGGATTTCCGAACGGGAGCCTAGGCGAGAGAGGAGTCGGTAGACCTCCTCTTCGAACGAGTGTTGCGTGAGGTCGGGGCGACAGAGTTGAAACATGTGGCGGACTCGGGGGCCGTTAAGGGTGGTGACCGCGCGGCCGTCAGGGGTGCAAAGGATGGTGGTGTCATGTAGTGTTGGGTGGGAGTGTATGGTGAATTTGCCGGTGGGGAGCATGTCGAGGTCGGGGT
>JAPMLY010003033.1:0-31874 GCA_026401115.1 Tetraselmis chui | reverse complement strand
ATGTTGGTGCCGTGCCATGTGTGTGGGGCATTGCTGCCGCTTGACGAGAAGACTATGTCTTTGGGGTATAGTGAGTGGTAGGTGTGAGAGTGGAGTGATTTGTTGAGGGGGTCTGAGTATAGTTCTGCCTGGATGTGGAATGTTTGGTGGAGTGCTTTGAGGAGGTCCTCTCTAGTGGCCCATATGTTACGGGTGGTGGTTGCTTGTGTGGGTGAGTGGATTTCTGAGCGGGAGCCTAGACGAGTTAGGATGTGGTAGACCTCCTCTTCGAACGCGTGCTGCGAGAGGTCGGGGCGATATAGTTGAAGTAGGTGGCGGACGCGGGGGCCGTTGAGGGTGGTGGCCGCGCGGCCGTCGGGAGTGCAAAGTATAGTGGTGTCGTGTAGTGATGGGTGTGCGTGAGTGGCGAATTTGCCGGAGCGGAGCATGTCGAGGTCGGGGTGGATAGGGTCTTGATTGAACGTGATGAGGGGGTGCGTCCATGCAGGGGGTCCGGGTTCGGGTAAGATGGGTGTCGTGGAGGGGAGATAGCCGGAGTTAAATGCGGTGAGGGCGGTGGGGCCAGAGGGGGTCTCACTGATGGTGTCGTGTAGTTGTAGGCACGGTGCCTACTGGACCTCGTGGAGGCGGGTGAGGTCGTGTTGTTGGCCGTGAGCACACCAGTCGCACTGCCATGTGGCGGGTCCCTGAGCGGGGCGGCATTCCGGCGGCGCAATTCCCTGAGCGGGGCAGCACTCCGGCGGCGGCCCGGCGCGCAAGCAACCGAAGGGTGGGTGGTGGGAGGGTGGCTAGGTGACTAGGCCATTGGGTGGGTGGGTGGTTAGCGGTTGCGGCCCCCTTCCCTCCCCGACAAACGCATACAAGTGAGTCTTGCATGATTATTATGTGGTAAGCATACTTACACACCTGGTGGGTAGAAACGATTGTATAAACAATGTTAGACATCGAGTGTCTAGATGCCGCTTGCGTGAGTTGCGTGAGTTGCGCGAGTTGTACTCGCGCAAATGGCAGGAGATGATCTACCGTTGTGTGCGGACTGCGGAGCGTTATAGATAGGGGGTGAGCCTTACTAAGGCAACGCAAAAGCTAGACTTGATTATTAAAATTATGAAATATCATTGCAACGCTTTTTAATCTAGCCCACGTGAAACTTAAACCAATGTATTTTTACAATTTTACCAATACAATACTTATCACAAGGAATGCGGAAATCGCGACGATACGGGGTTTTCCGTGGGCGTAGAATATATGTACATACTTATGGCTATTCTGATTTGATACATTGCTTTAGGTCCTCTCCCCCTCGGTTTTGACCCCCCCCCCCCCCCCCCCCCCCCCCCCCCCCCCCTTTAAGAATATATATTATTTCATTTTAGTATATAAGTAAAGCATGGCACCATGTCATCATGTTCCGTGCCCGTTAGCACACTCTTTCATTGCAAATGCTATCGCAACATTACCATTGCATAGCCCACATGTTCGTGCATTTGTCGACAGGGGGGCATGGGGAGGGGGGATTATGGAGTACATTCATCATGATGTTAAGGGAACAAGACGAGCATCAAAATGTGGGTTCTACTCTAGGTGTCAGCCCCTTGCACGACCTTTACCTACCCCAACAATTGCAACTGCCGCAACGGTTCCTTCCCACAACGCCGTTGGTGACACCTAGAGCTTGGGTTGTTTCATATGCCGTTATTGATGCCATGGCGGTTCAGCTCCTTGCGCGGAGGCTTTCCATGTATTATCTACACATATAATCTATGTCGACGTATTTGCTTCATGACGAGCGCCCAACAGTTTTGCTTCGCTACCGATTTTACAATCATCAATTGTCCGGTAGCCTCGTAAATATGCTCACATTACATTCTACGAATAACAAATTCCATGAAGTTGATAAATTGAAATATTATTCATCCCCCCCCCCCCCCCCCCCCCCTCTCTCTCTCTCTCTCTCTCTCTCTCACACACACACACACACACACACACACACATATACACATATAGTCACAGTCACAACACACACACACTCATAGTCACACAAACCGTACAGAATAATACATGAGTTGTTTTGTATATTCTTGTCACGTACGTTCAGCGAGAACTTCCAAGCGTGCATCTCTTGTTCATTTATCTAACCATTGCAATGTATATTTTTGTTGCCGCGACAGTTCATGCCATTGTTTGTCTGGCACCCTTTTTAAATTGTGGGTGCGGCGGCATGGGGAGGGGGGAACTTGCTTGTGCATTAATAACATTATTAACGAATCAAGACAATAATCTTAGCGTAGATTGTTTTCAGCCCATATGCTCTAGTATGGTCGCTACCCCCTACCCCAGGCATTGCCACTTTCCACACATAAACATTAGCATATCTTGCATATCATTGGTATGGAATGTGCCCTTGATACATGATTTCTCATAGAGCTCTTTTCATCCGTTTCGCCAACGTATTGGGCTGAGGATATATACGACGGGATTGGACGATCGTGGTACTAAGAGCAGTGACTTGCCCATGACCAAAAAGTTGCCGCCGCACAGCGGCGACGGGCAAGGAGGGATTTGATGCGCGACGTCTTTGATGCATTTTCCGTGTAAAAATAACTAAGGAACCTGCTCTGCACCAACAATTTGAGTCTGCGGATCTTGTCTATAGTCTGTACCGTGCATATGCTAGTGACACTGTCTATACCGTGCAGATACTAGTCACACTTTCTTACAAGTAAAAGAAGTGGAAACCACCAGGCAAGATTAAGGAAAATAATTTTTAAGGAGGGAAAAAACCTTATACTGGCCAAAGCCCGATGCTCCGAGCCAATGCTGGTACACTAGCTACAGATACGTAGAGGTACTGAACGCGATCAGGCTGGGCCCAGCTTGGCGAACATGTGAATACCACCCGCCCGGCACCTTCTAGCGTTACTCATCCACACGTACCGCACCAGTACCAGATTAACTCAGGCTGTGAGTCGGCTATCTGAGCCCCCTTTGAATGCAAATCCGGGATAGTGGACTTCAAGACTGCGGCGTTTTTTCCCACCGACAGTCCACAGCTTTTATGTCACACGCTAGTGCCCAATCCCTTGTGGCAGCCTTCCACGTGTGTGAGCGTGTCCCCGGAAGGGCGATCGTCGAAAACGATGCGGGCGGTGGTGCAGCGCGTGAAGTCGGCGAGCGTGGAGGTCGACGGTGAAGTGATATCGCGGATTGGGCCTGGGCTGATGTGCCTCATTGGCGCCGCCGCCGGCGATACGGACAAGGATGCTGAGTACATGTGCGGCCCCTGCTGGCGTGCTGGCGCCGGCCCGTGAACCTGCTTCTACAAATTGCGTTATCGTGTATTTAGGTGATTTACAAAATAGGTTTAGTATCTTGTTTTTTTCGCGAGCTTACTTACAGGTCGATACCGTCTTGCAAATTTCTTTTCACAAAGTCAACACGTGTGGAAAGCGATTAATCCCGTTCTTTCCATTCTCTTCGTCACACAGCGGGCGAAAGATCCTCAACATGCGCCTCTTCGCAAACCCAGAGAGCGCCAAAGCGTGGGACAAGAGCGTAAGCGCGCGCCCGACACCCGCTGCATCGCACTCTGAACCGCACAAATTACGCTACCATCGCCCGATAACCCGCCCTTTCAATAAACGACAGGTAGCGGACTGCGCCTACGAAGTGCTTTGCGTGAGCCAGTTCACTCTGCTGGGCCGCTTGAAGGGGAACAAGCCGGACTACAGCAAGGCCATGCCGCCTCAGGAGGTGGGTGGGTGTGCACTATATACAACTTATCAGCATAATAGCATAATATCAACTTATCAGCATAATAGCCACTCATAGTAAATATGCGAAGGAATTAACACAATAGTAAAAGACATATTGTAAAAACCATGATATCCGTGAGCGGCTACGATGCTGAGAATAAAATATGCGGAAGTGAATACGCATAGTAAATATGCGGAGGTACCAACACAATAGGAAGAACCACAATATTTGTTTCGGGGTTTTGGCACCATTTCCTGATGGCGGCGTGGTTTGGTGTGGTGCAGGCGCGAGAGTACTACGCAGCCTTCATTCAGAGGCTGAGGAAGGATTATGCAGCGGAGCGGGTGAAGGATGGCGCCTTCGGTGAGTGGTAATTCTGCGCATAAAACAAGAAACCACTTAAAAAACATGAAGAACCGATTGTGTTATGTGCTGAGTTTTTTAGGGTACTTGAAAGTGATTGGGAGGCATTGAGGCGAGTTTGTATGGTTTGCAACATGTTGAGTTTGCCATGTATACCCCTAAAATATATCAACAGGCGTTTATATATGTTTAGGTATTATTGGGCGCCTGTGTACTGTTGTTTTCGATTGATACAAAGTGTTTGCAAAATAGCTTGTAAGCAATTCTAGGCATTGTAAATTAAACCCTAAAAACCCTAAACCTTTTACGAAAGTTGAATTTAGTGTTTGTTTACAGAAACTCCTGTAACAACGTTGAACAATCTCACGACGGACGTTTGTGAACGCTGCAGGCGCGATGATGAACGTGACTCTCGAGAACGACGGCCCCGTGACATTCAACCTAGACTCGCGGGGCGGGGAGTAGCTGCGGGTGCTGCAGTGCGATATGGGGTGCGCGGAATTGAGCGTAACACGCAAAGTACTGTATACACAGAGGAAGACAACCGTGTTTTTAGTGAGGCCGTTACATATTTCGTCGCACGTCGCGTCATCAATCAAGCCACCACCCCAGCGCCCGCACCTAGCGAGATGCGCGGCTTCAGCAGGCCCTGCTCGTTGGGCGCGAAAAGGTTGTCGAGCGCGATACTGTAATGATCCGCGCGCAGCATGGGCACCATTGCCGCGGCGCCCTCCTCCATAAACGGCTGCCCCACCGTCGACTTGTGGTACGTCACAAGGCACGGCATCCCGGCGCCCAGTGCCGCGCGCAGCCCTACCATACTGTCTTCCACCACCAGGCAGTCCTTGGGCGCCACCCCCAGCCTTTGCGATGCCAAGTTGTAAATTAGCGGGTCGGGCTTCTTCTTGTGCACGTCGTCGCCCGCGAGCACGAGGTCAAAGCGAGCCAGGCGCTCGGGGCCCACGATCGCATTCACAACCTTGTCGAAGCCCGCCTTGGTAGCGGCGCTGCAGATGGCGACGCCAACGCGCGGGTCAGCTAGCGCCTCGTCCATCAGCTCCAGTACCCCTGGCCGCGCCGTCGCCACCTCCTCCACTATCTTTTTGTAAAATTCCGTCTTCTTGTCCTGCCACGAGTTCGCAATCCGCGGTCCGCTCAGCGACGACGCCTTTCGCGCTCGATTAGTATAAAGAACAGTTGCATTATATCTAGATGCCCGTATCGATTCTCTCGGGACGGCAATAAACGATGACTGGTCCACGGATGCACGGACCCGTCGGGATTTCGTTTCTCAAATTTCTCTTGTCGATTTAAATTGAACGTTGAAACTTAAAACCCGAAGTAAACCACAAAGTGAACACTCCTTGATGAGGAAATTCGCAGATCAACGGAGGATGCTGTGCAAGGCGTGCTTGCGTGTGCTGTTGCGAGTTGTCCTATGTTCGATTGCGGCGCTGCCGATGTTTGTTCAAAGAGTTGGGATCTCTTTTCATAAAGAGTCGATAGAGATAATACATAGTCGTAATAGCAGTAAATGTGTAATTGAGAGCGCGTAATTGTAACAGTTGCTGATAGGACATGAACGTACATGATTACGAATGAAAACACATACACGAAGTAATGATATGTACCATGACGCCAGTCAGGTCCAACATAATCTTTGTTCGATTTATATAGAAGAATATGACAGACATGGATGTCTCACCTAGATAAATTAGGGGGTGTCAAAGCGTATTGATATACGAAGTGTGATTACTTGCTTCGAGCGGCATCGTAAAACGGCATAATATACGCAGTGTCTTCGTTTATATTCTACCAGAGAGGCCGTCCTACCACTTCCCTTATTATTGTTCTGCTCAAGGAGATAGAACTCGAAGTTAAAAACATACCATAAAACTATTTCGGTGAGCTGCACAAACGGGACTATACACTCATAAATCAGGTTGAATGTAAGAGTGTTCGATGTGTTGAATGTAAGATTGTTGAATGTAAGAGTGTTTCGAAAGCTGTTCGTAAGGCACTGTAGGAAATTGTATTATTCGTGCGCTAAAATTCCTCCGTCAAAAGGGAGGCAAGTGATTACGAGGTAGATAGGGACCCGTATCGGTGGACTTGCCGTGCCGATCATGACTGGCAGTGGGGCGAGTGAGCGGCTGCCGCCGCTCTTCTTGCCCTCCTACCTCAACAATCTATACCCGGAATTCGAATGTTTTGGATGTATGCACTCTAGCAAGTGTACGTATATTGGAAGGAAATGGCGCGCCATCAAGTAATGCCAAAACAATTAAGATAACAGAAAGTACACAAAGCACCATATCACACAAGATCAGGGAAAGGTGGGACTAAGAGGGAACAATAGGTCACACGAGTATCACGGAACCCAAGACACGGCACATGGAGGCACATACACAATGCGCATAGGCGTACCTGTTGCAAACTAGCAGAGAAAACACGGGGGAACACGAGGAGCTTCCGCGCAACAATAGGAATAACTTGAGATAAAATGAGAATAGGATTTGACTCATATGGAACAAATTGGGAAACACCGTAGTTTAAAATTAACCATTGTAAATATGTCCACAAAAAGGACTGGAACCTCGGGGCATCGATCCCCGCACCTCTCGCATGCGAAGCGAGCGCTCTACCAAATGAGCTAAGATCCCATACCACACTCATAAATTTTAACTGATGTATTGCTTTGATTATCAGCGGACATTACCCACAAAGTAAAACATGACCTCTCATATCGATCGGGCAAATATCGCCTCGGCTTCCGAATACAAGTACGGATACAATACGTTTGCGAAACCCTCGATCAAGAAACTCAGTCAACCTAACTTCCTTCTCAGGGACCAAAACACGCGTTCCCTCACCTGCAAGTCGTCGATCAGCTGAGTCTGCTCCGCTTCGGTTTTTGGCGCAAACCCATCCCTAGTCACGGGCCACTCGCCGCCACAGGTTGTGTTGAAGTGGTACCGCATTTTGGGTTTGCCTCCTCCGACTGTGTTTTGAAGCACGTCGTAGTACTCCACCGTCCATACCACGGGCACCCCGTCTACCGTCAGCCCAAAGTGCTCAAAGGAAGAGTTGTAAGCCTGAAGAAACACGGCGCATGAGTTTTCCAACGTCAAAATAGGGCCCATACTTATCTCGTGTATAACAGGCATGACCATATCTGTATTAAAACATGTATTACGGCGTGTAAGAGAATTGCGCACCAGACGGTGCAGTTCCTCCGTTTCCACTATAACGCCGTCGCAGTCGAATATAAGGGCAGTGCTGTACCCTGCAGATGCAGAAACTCGCCGAGAGGGTACCCCGTGGTGGCGTGAGGAGATAAAGCTCTGAGAAGTACGGGACCCAGAGTGTGAAAACGGGCGGGCTGCGAGTCGCTGGTCGTGCAAAGCCGCTCGAGGTGATGGTGCTACTGCCTTTGCGCCTGTACGAAACCCACTATGAGGGCCGGTAGACCGCGACGTTATGATCGCGGAATGCCGCGACAGCACAGACACGGCGGCCATTGAGAAAGTGTTCCTGTTAATATGGGAGTGTGATTGTGTTTGTTAGGGCCGTGGTGTGTTGGCGGAGTGTACTGTCTTTTGGCGCCGCGCCTTGGCTGCGCTCGTTGAGATCAATCTCTGACGCTGCCGTTTCACGGATGCGGCTTCTGCTCGACTGAACAGTAGTACGGGTACCACTCCCGGCGCTGACTAGGCCCTGTTCGGAAAGGTGATTTTGCAATACGTCTCAAATCATCCGGGAAGCTCGGAATGAGCTAACCAGGCAGGCGCCACGCTGCTGGGTATCAACCACTGTCAGCCGCGAAAATAATATATGTCTGACAGCTGTGCAAACAAAATGCGTTCCTCATCGGAGATTATCGAGTAGAGGTACCTGTACATCAATTTACCAATGTATGTGCTTCCGGCGCCTGTTTTTTTGGTCAGATTGATTTGAATCTAGAGGTTTGCATATCCAATATCATGTGTACGGGACAGTAACTCTAGCGGTTACTGTTACCGTTAATATCGGCGCGTCTCACCTGCAGGGCAACCACCTTGCCCGAGCAGCGAGACGCAGCCAACGACCAACGACTTCCCCAACGGTCAGCTCTAGCTAGCCCGTGCCCTATAAGCCGTAGCTAGCCACGAGCCTAGGCACTCTGTGCTTTCGCGCTCAGCCAATCTAGGCTTCGCGCGAATGCAGTCTCGACTCTAGTAGTCGAGCAGGGTGTCAGTTTTACCTTTTCGTCCCATGCGCACTCGAGCGTCACGCGACACTTCCCCTCGTTCAGCTACGCAGTTCCCCACTATGCAGCCTGAGCAGTCTACTTCCGCCGCAGCGGCCGACCCTCACGCTCCCACACTCGAACAACGCACAGCCGAACAGATTCGTACGGCAGTTTTGGCATCGGAACAACGCATTACTGAGCAGTTTTTGGCGGCTAACGCTGCCTTGCTCGCTCAGCTTCGACAGCCGACAGCTCCACCTGCTACTACGGATCAACAGCAGTCCATTCCCACCGACGCGACCACAGCGACGGAGGGTGGTAAGGAGGCCCCTGTGCCACCTATCGACCTGCTTGACGACGAACCCGACCCCTCTGTGGCCGAATTCGTCGACTTCACCTTCTACGGCGAAGTCATCCCGGCCGGCCTCGAACGTCCCCCTCGCGACGTCGACGAGCCACGTCTGTGGACACTCACGGACGACACCGCCCGCTCACTAAGCGACAAACGCACCCAGGCAGCCTACGACGAGTACCTACACATCGGGTGCTATGCCTTCTTCGACAGTTGCGCCAACGCGGCAATTGGCGAGGCTCTGGACACGCTGTCGCACGGCGCACCTCTACCGCCAGAGCAGGCGGCAGCGATTACCCTCATCCGAGCGGGTCATCGCACCCACATGGCGACGGAGGAGGCCGCCCGTACTAGATTGGGCTTCCTCCGCCTCACCAAGGGCGGACAAACGAGCACAGATGCGGACCGCGTCTTTGCCGAACTGGCCCACGAGCGTTTCTGCCGACCGCGCCCTGCCGCGGTCTCCGGCACATTGGACGCGCTTCGCCAAGCGTTCGTCGACCGCACGCTGGAAGTCAGCCTACACGCCGCCAGCAAGGCCGCCGCCGGAGCTGCCTTCGCAAAAGTCACACCGGACAAGCCTCCCGGCCCCGATGCGCGAGCCCGCAAAGCCGCCGCCGACAAACGCAAGGCCGCCGCAGCAGCAGCAGCCGCAGCACGCGCCACCACACCAGCCGACTCGGCTAAAACCTCGAACAAGAAATGACGGTGTGGCCCGCCGCTCCGATTCCTGCTCCCCGACGTCTTCCTTCATGCGCCACCGCGTGCGTCGAAGATGGCGGGAGTGGGAGCGCATCGGAGCGAGCGGCCAAGTCCTAAACTGGATCCGCCATGGCGTTCGCGTAAAGTTCAAGCAAGGTCTACGTCCCAAGCCCTTCAACCACGGCATCTCTATGCTCGACGCAACGCCGGCCCAACTCGAGTTTCTCAACTCGGAACTCCCCCGCTTCGAGGCTTGCGGAGCTTGGGAGCGGGCGGACAACCCTCGCTACGTTTCCCGGATGTTTTTAGTCCCAAAACCCGGGTGCAACCAATGGCGTTTGATTATCGACCTTCGAGAACTCAACCGTTATTGCTCGACCTTCACCATGACGTGCGAGACGCTCAAGCACTTACGTCACCTCTCGCGGCCGGGCGACTACTTCGTCTCCCTCGACCTTGCCGACGGGTACTACACCCTTGGCATCCGGGAGGAAGACCGCGACTTCTTCACGGTCAACTACCGCGGCACGCTATGGCGCCTAGCATGCCTCCCGATGGGCTGGTCGGGGTCGGCTTACTACTTTTGCAAGCTAACCCAAGTGTTCACGAACCACCTTCGTCGCCCCCCGCAACCGGTTCCAACGGCTACTTCCCCTCACAATTGTCGCCCCACCAAGCGCTTCCTCCGAAACGCGCGGTGGCGGGGAATTCGACTCCTACCCTACATGGACGACTTCCTTTTCCTCGCCGACTCCTACGAGGACGCCCTCCTACTGAGACAGCGCGTTCAAGCCCTACTCGACAGCCTCGGCCTCGAACGCAACCCCAAGAAGGGCGTTTGGACACCTACCCAAGTGGGCGACCATTTAGGCTTAACGGTGGACCTCCATCACGGCATGTTTCGCGCCCCCCCCGCGAAGCTCCAACAGCTCGCACAACATGCCTCATCCCTCCTCGGCCGAGCTGCGTCAAACGCCCGGTGGCTACCTACTCGCCAACTTGCGGCTTTCGCCGGAAAGGCGCAGTTTCTCTACCTTGCCATCGCCCCCGCACGCTTCTTTTTGCGCGAGCTCCACAACGTGTTATCCACACGGGTTGGGTGGGGCGGACGCGTCCGCCTCACCCACCAACTTCGCCGAGACCTCGAGTGGTGGCGCACGGTCCCCACCCAACACAACGGGCGGTCCATCTACAAGCCTATCGAGACCGCCTACCTCCACGCCGACTCGAGCGACTACGGGTGGGGAGCCGTTCTCAACGAAGACTCGAACTATCAAGCCCGGGGCTTTTGGAGCGCTACCGACCGCCAACAACACATTACGTGGAAGGAACTACGTGCGGTGCGACACGCGGTGGAATCTTTTCTACCCCAACTCAAAGGCCGACAGGTCCTCCTACACGAGGACAACACGGCAGTCGTCGCCGCCCTCACCAAGCTAACCTCTCGCTCGCCCGCCATGATGGCCGAACTCCGTCGCCTATGGTACCTCCTCGACAGCAACGACATCAACATCCGTCCGCGCTACATCCGCTCGGCGGCCAACATATGGGCCGACGCCCTAAGCCGGGAGTTGGACCACGAAGACTGGCAGCTCAACCCTCGTGTTTTCGCCTACCTTCAACGCCGGTGGGGGCCTCACACTATCGACCGTTTCGCCTCGATGCTCAACACGCAGCTACCACGCTTCAATGCCCGCTGGCGCGACCCCCTGTGCGAAGACATCGACTGCCTGCACCTCCCCGACGCGGCGTGGAAGTGCGAAAACAACTACTGCAACCCCCCTTGGTCTGCCCTGCCGACGCTAGCAGCAAAACTCGAACAAGCTCAAGCGGCGGCAACCGTTGTCGCCCCCTACTGGCGAAACAAGACGTGGTACCACGCGTTCGCACGCTTGGCCACCGAGACCGTGCACTTCCCAGCGTCCCGCGACCTGTTCTTTCCAGGCAGGCTAGGCAAGCACGAAGGGGTCGGGCCACCCGCGTGGAGCATCGTGGCCTTTCGACTCACACCCCCTCTTGGCTCTACACTCGACGCGGTGCGATTGGCCGAGCGATACGCCCGGACCGATTAACAGCGCCGGTACAGCACGTTACCCCTCTGCGTACAGGACCGCCGCGCTACGGCTTACGCCGCGAAGCAGCACAGTCGCCCTGGTCCACCGATTTAGCCCAAACTTTCCAAGACCTTCTAGGATCAGACAGACTCGGGGTTACGGCGGTTGCCCTACTCAGCAACTCGCTAGCGCCCTCGACGTACACGAGCTACCAAGCGCAATCAGACACTTTTTTATTTTTTGTGCAGAAGAAAACATCGCCCCGCTACAGGCCACACCCGCCACAATGGTCCGTTACACGGCCTGGCTGGCCCTACGCGGAACGGTCGCTGCTAGCTCGCTGCAACCTTACTTCTCCGCCATAAACAAGTTCTTCCGTGACCACCGGCGCCAACCTGTCGCCGTGGGCGAACTTTTGGCGGACGCCCGCCGTGGCCTCGAAATGCTACAGCACCGCCTAGTGCCTACCACCGCTCGCCTCCCGCTACCCGCACAAGTCGCCCTGGACATCCTGCACTACGCCAACACCCTTCACGGGACTTTCGCGTGGACCCCGGCTGCCTTACCCCAGATGCAACGCTTCAGGGCCTGTTTAGCTGTGTGCGTCAATTACACGTTTTTCTGCCGCGCCGAAACCGGCGCACGCTGCCAGACCGGCGACCTTGTGGTCGACGAGCCTTCGCAACAAGTTTGCCTCTACGTGCGAAAGTCTAAGGGGGACCAGCGACGCGACGCCAGCGATAAACTGGTCATCGCGGTACCTGTAGCCGCTAACCCCGTCCTGGCGAACCTGATCACCTACTACACGGAACAACGCGCTATATTCTGCACCAAATTCTACAGCAAGCCACCCCCGCTCGCCTTCTGGAGTTTCTCACCTTCAGAACCCTCCGCAGATTGGGGTGCCGCATCCACCATCTCCACCTGGCTCTCCCTCGCCCTCCTTGCAGTCAACTCGTCAGCGCCCGCCGGCTTTAAATGGACGTCGCACAGCCTACGGAAAGGCGCGGCGTCCGCTGCTAGCTGCATCGGCGCGCCCCTCCCCGTAATCAAATTTATGGGTGGCTGGGCCAAGAACAGCTCTGTGACTGAAGGAAAATATATTGACCCAACCATGACCCCAACACCTGCTGCTTGGCGGTTCTTCGGCTGGCTCACTCCGTCCCCCCCGCACCACTAATTCTGGCTGTGCAAGCCTTTGGCTTTAGGTTACTGGCAAAACGTGCCCTAGGGTAAATGGTCAGATTGATTTGAATCTAGAGGTTTGCATATCCAATATCATGTGTACGGGACAGTAACTCTAGCGGTTACTGTTACCGTTAATATCGGCGCGTCTCACCTGCAGGGCAACCACCTTGCCCGAGCAGCGAGACGCAGCCAACGACCAACGACTTCCCCAACGGTCAGCTCTAGCTAGCCCGTGCCCTATAAGCCGTAGCTAGCCACGAGCCTAGGCACTCTGTGCTTTCGCGCTCAACCAATCTAGGCTTCGCGCGAACCCACCCACCCATCCCTGTAATCCTGCGCTGATCGACCCCCAGACCCTGTCTGTGGGTGTCTTTTGGCCAAATTGTAAGCAAGCTGACATCTTTGGCAAAACGTGCCCTAGGGTAAAGGTCAGATTGATTTGAATCTAGTGCCTCGGGAGAATTGGTGGTACACGTACCACGTTTGTGGTACATGTACCACAGAAAATGGTCATTTTTGGAACCTCCAAACAGACCGCTGATTTAAGCAATCTTTACAGAAATAGGTCCAAAACGTGCAGAAGGTCCCAGTCAACTTATTTTTCAAGAAATACCGGTTACCGGCCGCGGCTATTCGCCATGGCGACGATTTTGCCCCCATCTACCCCCCGCGGTACCTCCGCTCGGCACGTCCAGATAGGCCAAAGGGTCTCGGCTCGTAGAGGCCCCATAGAGGACCTAACGCCCGGCTCGAGGCGCCATCAGCGTGCCCGGAAGTATGGCTTGGTTACTGCGTCGGTAGGGCCCAAGTTGTGGACCGTGCGGTGGGATGATGGTGCGGAAACTACCGAGCGGTCCACTCAACTCCGGGCAGAGCTGCCCACTGCCGGGCAAGAACCTGCTAGCTCACCGCCTCCCACGCATGGCGACGACCACATCAATCGAAGATTAGTTCCTCTTCACCCTCCCAACACCGTGACCGAATTTCCTGTGGAGCTAATGCCTACCGACTCCGCGATGCGCGCCGCGCCGACGGAGGGTACTGGTAGAAAAATAGCTGAAAATATAAATTTCGAAAATCAGCCACCACTACCCACCGACGCATCTCCTTCTCCAAAACGCGGCTCGACCTGTAACGGGTACTTTTACCGCAACGACCCATATGCTACGGACCTCATGCTACCTCCCCGTTCACCCCTGCTCGCATTAATGGCATATCAAGTTGGTTTCCGTCTCCTTGTTGGTAACGTGGCGGGCGAAGCCACCGGGTTTGGGCCGGGCTGAACATGCAGCCCTTAATCATGATTGTTTGCACCACCTATCCATAGGCAGCAACTATAGAACTCCATGCTCATGAAATTGCCTGAATTGCAGCATAATAAGGCTACGCTATCGCAACGAAATGTCCCCAGTAGCATAAGCATGGTGCAGCAACGTGACGCCATAATGCAGTCGAGTGACATGCATACATGCCCATGGATCGCCACACAAAAACGCACAAAGCCTAGCTTTACCCCCCTTAAAGAAGCTAAAGCAGTTGCAATGCGCTCTATCATGCAAATTGGAAGGGAATTAGAGGTGTTTTTAACTTTTTGTTTTACAAAGAACTGTGTAATCTGAATTTTGGCGGAGCCACTAAACCCCTCCCCCCCCCGATGTAATGCACGACCTGTGCCTATCGCCTATGTCTACACTTACTTCCAATGTCTGAAACTCCACACCCACTCGCTCCCTCGATATCCTCCTTCCTATATGAGCGCTGATTGGCATTCTCTTTGTCGGGAAGGGTCGCCTCCTCGACATTCGGAGCGCGGGGCTTCGAGCCGAGGCCGCGCACATAGCCGCGCTCGCACATGCGCCACGCTCACTCCCGCATCCACCCCCACGTCACAACCAGCACGCCTCAACTCCTTCTTAGTGTCTAATTATTCCTTGTTTTCCTATTCGAACGGGTTTCAGTAAGATTTTGGTCGCTAGGTGCCTCAGAAAGCGAGGCACACGAGCGTAAATGCGGGACGCGGTCGTGCCGGGGAGCGGCTACACGCATCTTCTTACCTCGTACACTCCCCTCGACTTTCAAGCCCGCCGCAACATAGCCACCTGCGACCCAAACAACTGGTCCATCTATTTCATGATACTCATGGGCGTTATCGAGCTGATTTTCGATACACGAGAGGGTCTTACCGCACAGCTATAGCTCATCTTTAGGACGGTCAGCTTGTCGCCGACCTCATCGCGCATCGTTCACTCCCGACCTTTCACGTTGCTTGCACGCCCAACTCACCACACCAACCTTCGCCTCCGACTCCCAAAAGTTTCAAAATCCTCTTGGCAACTTGTTTCGAGAAGCGTCGGGCTTGAGGTAGAGTTTGATCTGACTTTGGTCCTTCTGAGTCGGGCGGATGGCCCGACAGAGAGGTGGTGCGCTTAGGGTGCGAGCAACTGCAAATATAGCGATGATACAGTTTTCTTAGAAATATTTAAGAGATAAGTACTAATGAAAAATATTGCTTCGTACCACACGTTTTTGTGGTACACGTACCGTACCACCAATTCTCCCGAGGCACTAGAGGTACAGGACAGTAACTCTAGCGGTTACTGTTACCGTTAATATCGGCGCGTCTCACCGGCAGGGCAACCACCTTGCCCGAGCAGTTAGACGCAGCCAACGACCAACGACTCCCCCAAGGGTCAGCTCTAGCTAGCCCGTGCCTTATAAGCCGTAGCTAGCCACGAGCCTAGGCACTCTGTGCTTTCGCGCTCAACCAATCTAGGCTTCGCGCGAATGCAGTCTCGACTCTCGTAGTCGAGCAGGGTGTCAGTTTTACCTTTTCGTCCCATGCGCACTCGAGCGTCACGCGACACTTCCCCTCGTTCAGCTACGCAGTTCCCCAACATGCAGCCTGAGTAGTCTACATCCGCCGCAGCGGCCGACCCTCACGCTACCTCACTCGCACAACGCACAGCCGAACATATTCGTACGGCAGTTTTGGCATCGGAACAACGTATTACTGAGCAGTTTTTGGCGGCTAACGCTGCCTTACTCGCCCAGCTACAGAAGACGACAGCCACTCCTGCCACCACCGATCAACAACAGTCCATTCCCGCCGACGCGACAGCGACGGAGGGTGGTAAGGCGGCCCCTGAGCCACCTATCGACCTGCTTGACGACGAACCCGACCCCTCCGCGGCCGAATTCGTCGACTTCACCTACTACGGCGAAGTCATCCCTGCCGGCCTCGAACGTCCGCCTCGCGACGTCGAGGATCCACGTCTGTGGACGCTCGGAGACGACACCGCCCGCGCTCTAAGCGACAAACGCACCCAAGCGGCGTACGACGAGTACCTACACATCGGGTGCTATGCCTTCTTCGACAGTTGCGCCAACGCGGCAATTGGCGAGGCTTTGGACACGTTGTCGCACGGCCCACCTCTACCTACAGAGCAGGCGGCAGCGATTGTCCTCATCCGAGCGGGTCATCGCACCCACACAGCGACGGAGGAGGCCGCCCGTACTAGATTGGGCTTCCTCCGCCTCCCCAAGGGCGGACAAACGAGCACAGATGCGGACCGCGTATTTGCCGAATTGGCACACGAGCGCTTTTGCCGACCGCGTCCTACCGCGGTCTCCGGCCCATTGGACGCGCTACGCCAAGCTTTCGTCGACCGCACGCTTGAAGTCAGCTTACACGCCGCCAGCAAGGCCGCCGCCGGCGCCGGATTCGCGAAAATCACGCCGGACAAGCCCACCGGCCCCGACGCTCGAACCCGCAAAGCCGCCGCCGACAAACGCAAGGCCGTTGCTGCAGCAGCAGCCGCGGTCCAAGCCACCCCCCCCCCCCCCCGCAAGCCGACCGACTCGGCTAAAACCCCAAGCAAGAAATGATGGTGTGGCCCGCCGCGCCGATTCCTGCCCCCCGACATCTTCCTTCATGCGCCACCGCGTACGTCGAAAATGGCGGGAGTGGGAGCGCATCGGCGCGAGCGGCCAAGTCCTAAGCTGGATCCGCCACGGCGTACGTGTGAAGTTCAAGCACGGCCTACGTCCCAAGCCGTTCAACCACGGCATCTCCATGCTAGACGCCACACCCGACCAACTCGAGTTTCTCAACTCGGAACTCCCACGCTTCGAGGCTTGCGGCGCATGGGAGCGCGCTACGAACCCCCGCTACGTTTCCCGGATGTTCTTGGTGCCAAAACCCGGACGCAAGCAATGGCGCTTGATTATCGACCTTCGAGAACTCAACCGCTACTGCTCAACATTCAACATGACTTGCGAGACCCTCAAACACCTCCGCCATCCATCTCGAAGGGGGGACTACCTCGTCTCACTCGACCTCGCCGATGGGTACTACACCCTTGGCATCCGGGAGGAGGACCGAGACTGCTTCACGGTCAACTACCGCGGCACCTTGTGGCGCCTCGCGTGCCTCCCCATGGGGTGGTCGGGCTCCGCCTACTACTTTTGCAAGCTCACGCAAGTGTTTACGAACCACCTACGCCGCCCACCACCTCCCACGCCCACATCTACACCGGCCGGCCCACGCCGCCCGTCCAAGCGATTCCTCCGGAACGCGCGATGGCGAGGAACCCGACTCCTCCCCTACATGGACGACTTCCTCTTCTTGGCGGATTCCTACGACGAGGCACTACTACTTTGGCAGCGCGTCCAAGCCCTGCTAGACAGCCTCGGCCTACAACGCAACCCCAAGAAAGGTGTGTGGACGCCAACGCAAGTAAGCGACCACTTGGGCTTCACGGTGGATTTACAACGCGGCGAGTTTCGCGCACCACTCGCAAAGCTGCAACACCTCGCGCAACACGCTTCGTTCTTGCTCGGGCGAACAGCGTCCAACGCACGATGGCTACCCACACGGCAACTCGCAGCCTTCGCGGGGAAAGCGCAATTTCTCTACCTCGCCATCGCGCCCGCCCGATTCTTTTTGCGCGAGCTCCACAACGTCTTGGCTACCCGTACCGGTTGGGGGGGACGCGTGCGCCTCACCCACCAACTTCGACGCGACCTCGAGTGGTGGCGCACGGTACCCTCCCAACACAACGGCCGGTCTATCTACAAGCCCATCGAGACCGCCTATTTGCACGCCGACTCGAGCGACTACGGATGGGGGGCCGTCCTCAACGAGGACGCCAATTACCAAGCCCGCAGGTTCTGGAGCGCCCCCGACCGCCTCCAACACATTACGTGGAAGGAACTTCGAGCGGTCCGGCACGCGGTCGAATCCTTTCTTCCGCAACTCCGAGGACGACAAGTCCTCCTCCACGAGGACAACACGGCCGTGGTCGCCGCCCTAACCAAGCTAACGTCCCGGTCGCCCGTCATGATGGCCGAGCTACGGCGCTTGTGGTTCCTACTCGACACCAACGACATCCACATCCGCCCACGCTACATCCGGTCGGCCGCCAACGTCTGTGCCGACACGCTCAGCCGCGAGATGGACTCCGAAGACTGGCAACTAAACCCACGACTCTTCGACCACCTTCAAAGCCGGTGGGGCCCGCATACGATCGACCGTTTCGCGTCTATGCTCAACGCGCAACTGCAGCGCTTCAACGCCCGCTGGCGCGACCCCCAGTGCGAGGACATCGACTGCCTGCACCTCCCCGACGTGGCGTGGAGACGCGAGAACAACTACTGCAACCCCCCTTGCTCTGCCCTACCAGCGCTCACCGCAAAACTCGAACAAGCTCAAGCCGCGGCGACTGTAGTCGCCCCCTACTGGCGAAACAAAACGTGGTACCACGCGTTCGCCCGCTTGGCCACCGAGACCGTGCACTTCCAAGCGTCCCGCGACCTGTTCTTTCCCGGCAGGCTAGGCAAGCGCGAAGGGGTCGGACCTCCCGCGTGGAGCATCGTGGCCTTTCGGCTATCACCCCCTCTTGGCTCTACATTCGACGCGGTGCGATTGGCCGGGCGTTACGCCCGGACCGATTAAATGCGCATGTACATACGTCCCCCCTCTGCGTACATGACCGCCGCGCTACGGCTTACGCCGTGCAGCAGCACAGTCGCCCTGGTCATCCGATCTAGCTGAAACTTTTCAAGACCTCCTAGGATCGGATAAGCTCGGGGTTACGGCGGTCACCCTGCTCAGCAACTCGCTAGCGCCCTCTACGTACGCGAGCTACAAGAGCGTAATCAGACAGTTTTTTTTTTGTGCAGAGGAAAATATCGCCCCGCTACATGCCACGCCAGCCACGATGGTCCGCTACACGGCCTGGCTAGCCCTCCTAGGAACGGTCGCTGCCGGCTCGCTGCAACCTTACTTCTCCGCGGTTAACAAGTTCTTCCGCGACCACCGGCGCCAACCTATCGCCGTGGGCGAACTCCTGGCGGACGCCCGCCGTGGCCTCGAAATGCTACAGCACCGCCTACTTCCCACCGCCGCTCGCCTCCCGCTACCCGCACAAGTCGCCCTGGACATCCTGCACGCCGCCAACACCCTACTGAGTACCTTCGCGTGGACCCCGGCTTCCCTCCCTCAAATGCAGCGTTTCAGAGCCTGTGTAGCGGTGTGCGTCAATTACATGTTTTTCTGCCGCGCCGAAATTGGCGCCCGCTGCCAGACCGGTGACCTAGTTGTCGACATGCCTTCTCAACAAATCTGCCTATTCGTACGCAAATCTAAAGGAGACCAGCGCCGCGACGCCGGCGATAAACCTGTCATCGCAATCCATGTAGCCGCTAACCCCGTCTTGGCAGACCTGCTCGACTACTACACAGAGCACCGCGCGGCTTTTTGCAACAAATTCTACAACACGCCACCCCCTCTCGCCTTTTGGAGCTTCTCACCTTCCGAACCTTCTACCGATTGGGGCGCCGCGTCCACCATCTCCGCTTGGCTCGCCCTCGCCCTCCGCACCGTCAACTCATCCGCGCCCACCGGTTTCAAGTGGACGTCGCACAGCCTACGGAAAGGCGCGGCGTCCGCTGCCAGCTGCATCGGCGCGCCCCTCCCCGTAATCAAATTTATGGGTGGCTGGGCCAAGAACAGCTCTGTGACCGAAGGCAAATATATTGACCCAACCATGACCCCAACACCTGCTGCTTGGCGGTTCTTCGGCTGGCTCACTCCGTCCCCCCCGCAACACTAGTTCTGGTTGTGCAAGCCTTTGGCTTTAGGTTACTGGCAAAACGTGCCCTAGGGTAAATGGTAAGATTGATTTGAATCTAGAGGTTTGCATATCCAATATCATGTGTACGGGACAGTAACTCTAGCGGTTACTGTTACCGTTAATATCGGCGCGTCTCACCGGCAGGGCAACCACCTTGCCCGAGCAGTTAGACGCAGCCAACGACCAACGACTCCCCCAACGGTCAGCTCTAGCTAGCCCGTGCCTTATAAGCCGTAGCTAGCCACGAGCCTAGGCACTCTGTGCTTTCGCGCTCAGCCAATCTAGGCTTCGCGCGAACCCACCCACCCAACCCATCTTTGGCAAAACGTGCCCTAGGGTAAACATGTTCATGAAATGATATTTTACCCGAGAGTATTATCGCCAAAGATGTCAGCTTTTTACATTTTTTCCGAGACGACTACCACCACAGGTAAAAGGGGGGGGGGAAGGGTCGCGCGAAGCCTAGTTGGCTTAGCGCGACAGCACTGAGCGCCCGGCCCTTGGCTAGTTTTCGCTTATGAGGCAAGGGCTAGCTAGAGCTGACCGTTGGGCCGTTGGGGAAGTCATCAGATCGTTGCCTGGTTGCGCACTACTGCCAATAGAAGTCTAATTATTGTTATGGAGGTACGACGCGCCGTTGCTAACAATAACATTAACCACGGGGGTCATTGTCTCGAACATATGGGAGTTGGGTTTGCAAACCTCCAGATTTAAATCAATTTGACCATAAGAAAAAAGACGAGTACCGCGGTAATCCTTACGAGGTATAGTAGTGATTATCTTACCAATAACGGCGCAATATTACCTAAGGTCAGCGTACCCGAATACGCCTAATCCGTACTTGGGTGCGCTTTAACAGAAAATAAAGTAAAGCCGCCAAAAGCCACCTTTCGCGGATGGTGGGAAAGTTCAGAAACGAAGAGTGCCTCGTAGTGTAGATAGGAAAGTACACGCATGAAGACATAAACCCTAACTATATGCATGCACATGTATGTTGTCGTCCCACTCGCTACGTACTCCTATGACTGTTAAAGGGTTACACGGAAGTGCCATTACCGGGAATCGAACCCGGCACCTCCGTGTCCGGAGCCGTACGCCGTAACCAAGTACCGCGCCGAAAAGTCGGTACCCATTGGGGATACATCTCGTATATATACCCCCGTACTGCCCGAGCAACGGGCTCCCGCAGTACATCCACTATTGGCGAGATAGTAGGGCCAAGACTCCCCCGGAGTACAACGTACGGATGTGTCAATTATCATGCCCACCACGGGGATCTCACAACACTCCCCCTAATGGACACCATCCCATCGACTCCGGTCAAACCCTACAAACCCGCGTCATACGCGGACTCGCGGAGGGCCCATAACCTGTCAAAGTTGAGGGGGCAATAAGGAATGCTTACACCCAACATATATTCTGAGCCTTTAGATGATATCTAACGCTCAGCAACTTGCCACCATCAGCAACCTAATCCTCTCTATTGTTGATTGGCTTATCATCTTATAGTGCTGAGTCACAGCCGTACTATCACGATGCTACTTGACCAACATTGCTGTGTAGCAACTTGATTATCACACAAAACCATGTCTCGCAACACTCCCCCTTGCTACGCAGGCAATCCCATGATGGCATTGCACAACTTGCTATGCCTTGCACTCACTAATGGCTTGGTAAGCACATCAGCAAGCATGTTCTCCGTCGCACAATATTGCACCTCGATGTCTCCGCTCTCCACCTTCTCCCGACAGAAGTGGTACCTCACGTCCATGTGCTTGCTGCGTCCGGTCGTCATGCTATTCTTGCTGAGTGCAATACAACTCTGATTGTCCTCGTGAATTGTGATGGGAGACCCGGAGTCTTGGTGAAACTCGTGGAGTAGTTGCTTCAAAAACATCGCCTCCTGAGTGGCCGCAGTCAGCGCCATATACTCTGCCTCCGCTGTCGACAACGCCACAGTTTGTTGCCGCTGGCTTTTCCAACTCACCGCTGCACCGTTGAGCATGAACACATACCCCGTGCGAGAGCGCCGCTCGCCAATATCACTAGCGTAGTCAGAATCTGACCATCCTACCAGCTTTGATGAGGGTGCGCCACCGTACATCAACACCGACTCTGCGGTCCCCTTGAGGTAGCGAAGCACCCTCTTGGCTTGCTCCCAATGTGACTGAGAGGGGTCGGACATGTACCTACTAAGGTGGCTAACAGCCATGGTGATGTCGGGCCGTGTGCTTACGGAAGCGTACAACAAGCTGCCGATCAAGCTTTGGTACGGCACTAGACCGGGAGGCAACCTTGATGTCGACGTCTCCACACAATTGCTCAAAGCATCGACTGCCATAGGTGAGCCCACTGGCTTGCAGCCCATCATGTTGAAGCGCTCCAACATATCTAAGACGTATTGCTGTTGTCCAATCCTGATGGTGCGGCTGCCACGATCACGCTCGACAGTCATGCCAAGTAACCAAGACACTGGACCGAGGTCTTGCACGTTGAACCTTTCGCCGAAAGCCGACTTGAACCCAACGATGAAGCTACCCGCTGGTCCGACGATGATGCTGTCGTCCACGTACAACGCCAAGACATAAAGCTCACCCTCCTTGATGAAGACGTAAATGCCGGGATCCACCTTGGATTGGGTAAAGCCATACTCCTCTAGCCATGCTGTGATGGTCTTATTCCAGTTCCTTGGAGCTTGCTTGAGGCCATACAATGATTTCTTCAACAAGCACACTCGCTCCTCTCCATTGATGTCGAAGTGACGGAATCCTTCCGGCTGCCTCATGTAGATTTCCTCCTCGATATCGGCCTCCAAAAATGCCGTCACCACATCAAGCTGCTCCACCTCCCAATCATTATAAGCAGCAAGCGCGAGCAACGTTCGAATAGAAATCACCCTCACTGTGGGAGCGAAGGTCTCGTGGTAGTCCACACCCTTCTCCTGAGTAAACCCGCGAGCCACAAGTCTTGCTTTGTACCTTGCAATCTGTCCATTGGCATCGCGCTTCAGCTTGAACACCCACTTGGAATCTACGAGTTTGCGACCGGCAGGACAAGGGACCAATGTCCAGGTTTTCCGAGATACAAGTGAGTCGTACTCGCTCTTGATAGCTGCCTCCCACTCCCCCGATTGGGGACTCCTCAGCGCTTGCTTGTATGACACCGGCTCTTGAACGGTCGGGCTGCTGGCTGACTTAATAGCTGCGGCACTTCCCGCAGTCCATCCATCTCCCGAAGCGCCCGCTGAACGGAGATTATACCTTGGACTGGGTACGCATTGCTGTGGTGCAGCAGTGGATCGAAGATTATACCTTGCACGTGGAGTCTCCCCCGAATGCATGTCCCGTTCCTCTTCCGTCGACCCGGAATGCTGCCGCGACTCCCGTAGCGGCGACTCCCCCGAAGGTGTATCCGGTTCTTCGCTACACATGGTGCGCGGGATGCTGTCCTCTTCATCATCATTGCGTTGCTCCGCATTGCTCTCCCCCATGGAGAGGACTGCAGCCTCATCGAACACCACGTTGCGGCTGCTCACCACCCGACGAGTAGCAGGATTGTACACCAACCACGCAGGTGATTCGGAAGCATAGCCCACAAAGACACCCTTCCACGCGCGATCGTCAAGTTTGCGGCGTTGAGACTTGTCAACGTGGACATAGGCCGGACAGCCGAAGACCCGCATGGAGCTCAAATCAGCTCGTCTACCGGTCGCCAAGGTGAAAGGTACACCGCCGGCTCCGCTACTATGCACACGATTGCGGACATGCACCGCAGCGGCCATCGCTAAAGCCCAATACGATTTAGGCAGCGCGGCTTGCCGGATCATTGACTGCGCCATCGGGACCACCGTCCCCCACTGCCGCTCAATACGGCCATGCTGCCAATGCGCGTAAGGGGCAGTGATCTCCACGGCGATGTTGAACTCATCCAAGAGGTTTCGGAAGGCAGCACCTAAGAACACCGTGTCATTGTCCACCCGAAGACGACGAACCGTGTGCCCCAGAGAACGGATGGTAGTCAACATGCGACGGAACGAGGCGGGAGCCTCATCCTTGGAGCGGACCGCATCATGCAGCATGAAACGGCTCCGGAAATCAACCGCACACAAGCTGTACCGCCGTCCTCCCAAGGATGGAACACTCATAGGACCGCAGAAGTCTAAGCCGAGGACCTCAAAGACACCAACGTTCCGGTCAGCCGGCTCACGAGAGATACGGCGGACGTGCGACTTACACACAGCACACGTCTCACAGAAGCCCAACTTCTCCGACGCAGAAAACGCCACGCCCTCCACCTGAGTGGCCAAGAGCCCGTCCAATTGCGACTCGCCAAGGTGACCGAGTCGGGAATGCCACAACCGTTTTTCCGATGGCGCAGTGGCGACCGAAGCGGTAGGATTCGACGAAGCAACCCGCGCCGGCAACCACACCAATAAATGCGCGCGCTCCAACGGAAGGGCCCATAACCTATTAAAGGGTTACACGGAAGTGCCATCACCGGGAATCGAACCCGGCACCTCCGTGTCCGGAGCCGTACGCCGTAACCAAGTACCGCGCCGAAAAGTCGGTACCCATTGGGGATACATCTCGTACTGTCAAAGTTGAGGGGGCAATAAGGAATGCTTACACTCGGTGAGTGACACTGCATGTCATCTCACCCTCAGCAAGTGCCTAGCACTTGCCTATCACAGGACACGCACTCACCTTGTGGTGAGCACACGCCAACATATATTCTGAGCCTTTAGATGATATCTAACGCTCAGCAACTTGCCACCATCAGCAACCTAATCCTCTCTATTGTTGATTGGCTTATCATCTTGTAGTGCTGAGTCACAGCCGTACTATCACGATGCTACTTGACCAACATTGCTGCGTAGCAACTTGATTATCACACAAAACCATGTCTCGCAACAATGACACAGCCAACGACATCGTGCTAAGGCGTCACATGAGTTTTTGGAGACGCCCCAATGGCACGCGTTTGCCCAAACTCCGGCGTACATCTATTTCATGCACGCTCACCCATCGCGCATTCATGAGTCTCAGTGATTGTTTCGCTTAAGGAGCCATGATTACCATAGAGGTTAGTTGGCCTCTCGGCTTACCTTATTGATCGATCAAGAGGGGGAGGGTATGAGTTTGACAAAGTGTTTTCATGTAATAGTACATTACATCACATTGTGAATGTAATCCTTACTAATTAGTTCGTGCTTTTCCATCGGAAGGACGTAGTACGGCTACATCGCCACTGCAATTTAGCTCGATGATATTGTACTCGCGATATTTATTCCCGTTCGCCCGAAATGAATAAGGAGGAGCTCCGCCGTTTCTGTTTTTTGCTAGACAACAACATTATTCACACCATGCCCCGGTACATCAGAGCCGTAGCCAACAGTTGGGCGACACAAGCTCAGCCGCCACTTGGACAACTACTATGTGAACTACCGGACTCATCTCATCCTATCATCGCAAAACTATTAACATACTTCGATCATGCCCGTACCAATTTTCATAAGGGAAGCTACCAAACAAGCGATGAGCGATTCGTCCTCGCGAACCCACTACTCAGTGGATAGCGGAAACCCTCATTGCTTGGCAGCAGCTGATACTTAACGCTGTACACGAACACCCGCCGGAATGTTGCGAGTAGGCTTTGCACCCATTACGCAAGGGTGCAACTACAACAACGTACGGTATCGGTACTCCGATGTTAAAGATCAAGTTTTTCGGCGCTTGGGCCCGAGAGTCGGACATAGCAAGTACTCCTCGACCGTAGCGACCCAACCATACTCCCATGCCCGAGAGCTTGTCAAATATTTGGCGGAATGACCCCTGGCGGAGCTCCACCCATCGTCGCATGCCAATCGGCAACACATGGCATAAGTGAGCCCCAAAACACCTTAATTGGTCATATGGGTAATAAAGAGAGTTTAATTACATGGCTAGAATTACGGAGTACCATGCGTTACCTTCGACGGTACATCTCCCTTAACGGTTCATATGCGCACTAATACACTCCCCCACAAAAGTCCGGACAAGATCTCGCACCTTCGCAAGTAGAAAATGTAAACATGCGTCGATTTTATTGACAAATCTCCTGAACTCCTAGGCAGCGCTTTTGCGTGCAAAATGGAATGCGCCGACAACCAGGGCGGGCGAATTCGAGCACTGCCGGGCTTGTGTACTTGGGGTTCGCGCCCGCACACGTGCGGCACGCTCTTTCAAACAGTCGCCGTGCTCGTTAGACGAAAAGAGTAACGGGCGCACAACGCCGCAATATGAATGCTAATGCGACGGTCGCGCAAATATGATGCATAGTCGACGGAGGGAGGAGGTCTTGTGCATACCGCTGTGGGGGAAACGCACGAAATCGCGCATGTAGATTTACCACCGATATGCGCACAACCCAAGGGCAAGCCGCTTTCGGCCACAATGTTCAAGCGATCATAACTTAATCAAATATGGTCAAACAGGTACCGTTGGACGCATCTTTTCAATGCGAGTCGAACGAATTTACTCCGGAGTTCAAGCATCCACAAATCGATTTGTTATGAATTATTAGAATTTACGAATTATTCCGGCAAAGCTGAGCCGCAGTGCCAAGCAACACCCATCGAATTCGGCTCACCTCATGAGGCGATTTGCACGGGGTTTGTTGATATGTGTTTACCAATTCTTCATTCCTACTGACTCCCGAGCCTAATTCCCAACGCGTGCCACGCGTGGGGCGGGTGTGGTTGGCACTAGCATATACCCACGCATTCCAAACACCACCGTCGACGAGATGCGTCCCTAACGGCCAAGTTGAACCTCGCCCTTCCCCTACTAAGCCAATCGCCCTAGCATGTTTACATCGTGCAGTGTTGATCCAAACCTGCGTCATGTGCGTTTTGCTCGCTTGCTTTCCAAAAACATCACGCGTGCCAGCGGCGTGAATTTTCGTGCTCTATTCAAAAACCCGCAAACCAAACCTCGCGCATTGAACACGGCACCCACGCCTCCAAACCCACTCCAAAATGCCCCCAAAAATGCGGTTATGTGGAGCCCAGAATAATATGCAGCTTGGTATGAGCGTTTGATCAATGCCCAAGCGCGGCGCTCAGAATAACGTGTGTAGCTCAGACAATTTCCCGGGAATTTATGGGGCTTAATTCGACAAACTCAAACCGACAACACCCGCTTTAAGCTGAGGTCTAACCACCCCGGATGACGGCTTACTGCTTGCTTCTCGGCTCTCCTACAGTTAGGTGGTACTCGGGTACCTTCGTGCTTGACGTGGTGAGAGGGGAGCGTGTTCTTGACTAGCTTATTGTCTATTTGTGCAAGGGGTCACATGTGACCCCTTACAGGAAACGCTTTGTTTATATGTATCTTCTGGCATGATGCGGTGCCCCCCCTCGAATAGTTAATCTACAAGGCCATCTCGATTCAATGCAAAAACAATAATTGAAATCGGTGGTAGTTTAGTGAAGTAGTGCGCATAGGAACATGCGCTAGTCGGGGGCTTTCAGTTACTCCGATCGCGGCGCACAATCACTTTTCAGCTACTCACCATGCAAGCCGAACTTTACCCGTTCTGCGTTCCGGGCGTGGAAGTGGTGGCCTTGGCCACCCTTTTCGACGAAGGTGATGCCCATGGATGGCTTAGGGCCCCTTACGGTGAGCATTGGGCCACTGCTACACTCACGGGGGTCGATAGCACTGTAACGGACGCTTCCGCACTAGTGCGATGAACGGATGGTGATGACGTGGAGGTTCAACTCGAGGACATAGAACTTAACGGCGAGACCCTCCGAAGAGCCCAAACCGCCTTGGTTGAGCAGTCTAAGCCCCAAACAAGAAGCCGGACCGGTAAAACTTTGGTACCACGTGGACCACGTGGACGGTGCCACAAGCGGCCCTGCTGAGGTAGAACCGGAGTCGCAGGAGGAGCCGCTTTTTACGTACGCGGGAAGAAATTTCGGGGCAGCAATTAGCACCGGCTCACCAGTCGGTCAGCATTCCGGCGTCGCGTCGCCACAGGTCCCCAGCGACGACTCAAAGGACAACAATGCTAACCTTGACATCGGCAGCAACCATGAGTCCAAGTCGGAGGAGCGAGGTCGGGGTCTTGGGAGCTGAGGTGGCCGAGGCCGCCGTCGTGGTAGCGGCGTGTCATTGCGCGGCCACGCTTCCGCTCGTGGGAGAGGCCGAGGGCGTGGCCGTGGTCGTGGACGTGCAACCGACTCACTGCCCGTCCAAGGTGAGATTACTCTCGGTGAGAGTGACACGAGTGAGGACGTCTCGGAGCCGGAGGCCGAATCCGAGCCGGAGGATGAGCCCGACCTGGAGAGCCTTATCGCAGGGAGCCAAATATGGAAAAAACGACAGGGCCGCAACATCGACTCATTTCTTTGCAACGGTCACCAACGCCCGGCTACTTTCAAGCTCCACAACTCATCGGTATGAGCGAGATCAACGCATTCTTGCTGTGGAAGCGCTTCAAGCCTGGCCAATATCAATGCAGCCACGACTTCTTCCGGAGAATGCCAGTACTTGAAATGATGTATCACCCCATTCGCATGCGCGATATTGGTGAGCGCCATGCCCTTCGGTCCCACCGCCCCGTTGACTCCCACCACTTGCTGCTGAGCCCGGTTGGAGAGACTTTGCGGGGCCGCTGCAAGCGCCGCAGGTGCAGGTATTGCTCAAAAAAGACGCAGCACCATTGCGCATGTGGCCCTTGGGTGGAGGGACAGTTGTGCATGTTCGTATGTAGCCCTGCGCAGAATCCTGAGTGCTTTGCCAAGCACAATGTTGGCATCCTGCCCCCCAACAAGCGGTCTCTTGCCGTGGCACAGCAGTGGGTGGCAAGGAAGACTGCAAAGGAGACTTGAAAGGTAGTTTTTGGATCTAGCTCAGCTTTAGGTGGCAAGAGCTCAGCTCAAGTGGTAAAATCAAGCACGGACAACAACATGAAAAAATGTAACTAACTAAATGATCGCAAATCTTCTCTCTGTTTTGCACCATGTTGTTATGTCGCGGATCTCGCATTATGGTCTATATGTATGCGGATTTTGGAGTCATTCTGAACCAGTCATGGGGCACACTTATGCATGAGATGACCCCCTAATGCTGAAAAATGGGAGGGGTAACATGTGACCCACTACGAAACCCGCCACCAACCATATAAAATCACTGAAAATTGCCACCATTTCTCAGTATGATGTTTATTGAAAAGTTTGAATGTGTGTGAACCAGTTTAAGCCGATTCTGAGGCCGATGGATGTAGTTACAATCAATTCCGTGAAAGACTCTGCTTAGCGCTACTTTTTGCCGTCAGAACTGGCTAAGACCCATGATTACATGTCATCAGCATGGCCTTTGTAATGCTCACAACCGACCCCCGTCTTCTACCACCGATCAAACATGCCCAGAGGAGCAACATACTAAAGACTGGGTGAATTCTGAGATTGTCTACATGTGCTCGCACCGGATGGAGGAAACCAAATGGGAGGGGTCACATGTGACCCCTTCCACGCGCAAATAGACATTATGATGACTAGCTTAATGAGCTCACTTTGCTTCATTCACCGCGACCCTCGTCAACCTGATTAGTGATTACGAGTCCGAGTCGCTAGGTCCTTTGTATGGTCTCATCCGACAGGATCTACTGAATGTTGCCACTTCTAATTTACCGTGGGCGGTCCAATTGCGCAATTCGTATGATTCGATCTCCACTATGGGCGGGTTTTCGGAATCAGATCTCGTGGTGTTGAGTAACACACTGAACCAAAACCTTTCCGATTATGCCGGGCCCGATGTCGAGTTGGTAGTATCTCCGGTCAACAATGCGGTGGCACCCGCTACCCAAGTGACTTGCCTGCAACTTCCGACTCCCGATGCTCTCACTCGCTTGGGAGATTTTGGGGGCCACAGTCAACGGGGCATTTCGCGCATTCTTCGTGCCCGGGCCTACCTTGACCTCTTGGCGTTTTGCAGACCTTCCCCACCGGACTATATGAGGGTGACTTCGGGTACGGGTCGCGGGGTTTTGGCTCTTTTTTTTGCTTCACATGAGTCTAGTTTCAAGATGCCATCCGGTTGCTATGCGATGGCAGCCCACCTTGTGCTTGGCTTGACTGCGGAGCGCGCCTCTCATGTTCGAAAGTGCCCTCGGTGCAATGAGGCTCCTTCAGATTCTCGCGGGTATGGATCTTCGTCGACGGTATCGGGCATCGTTATGTCAGGTGAGCGCTCAACAACAGCTATGCTCATGGACCATATCCCCCGGTGCCCGTGCTCTTGGTATATCATTCAACTGCACGACCGTGTTGTCCACGTGCTTGAAGAGCTCATGCTTGAAGCGGGGGCTACTAAGGGCCGGGACTTGCGGTTGGAGGTCCGCCGTATTCGGTCGGGAGCTTCTCGAGATCGCCATGGGGATGTGGTTTGGTTAGACTTCTTGGCTCCGCACCGTCATCTTGTTGTTGATGTGACGGTTACAAGTGCTCGCACGAACACCATTGTTCCTCGTATAGGTGCTCATCTCCCACTCCCTGACAACCTTGCATTGGGAGCTCAACATGGCAAACTTGATGCGGACCTCCGCACTTCTGCTTTGCTTGGTACGCCATCGGTTCTGTCGATCCATGACTACTATCCCTTCGCCATGGAGGACGGGGGCCGGTTGGCGCCGATGGCGGCTGAGTTGGTTGATCTTCTGGCTATTTTGGTGGGTGCTCGTCGCTTCCCTGGCATGGGTGCCGCTAACTCTCACTCCTTGCGCTTTGACATCTATGTCCGTATGCAACTTTTTGTTCGTCGGTCTACTTATGTTCCGTTTCGGCGCTTTTGGGGGGATGTGCGACGTGAATTCATGCAACGTCTTTTTGCTGCTCTTCATGGCACTATGGGCTGATGGGTTCCTATCTCCGCGACGCTTTTCAGGAGGGCAGTGCCGATGCTGTGGCATGCCTTCCTGATCCTCGGGCTTAGGTTTTTTTTCCTCTTTTCTTCTTTTTGCTTGGTGGCCTGCTTTTTCTTGTAAGGATTTTTTAATGTATGTCGTCATTTATATAATTTATCCATCGTCCTTATATTTCCTCTTTTCTTCTTTTTGCTTGGTGGCCTCTACTGCTTTTTCTTGTAAGAAATTGTTATTCGTCGCTTCCCTTCAACCGGGGTCATCAGCAGGCGACTTCGCTGAGAGTACCTGTACCCGTATCTTTGCAAATGGAAAAAATGTTGTAGTGTGGCAGAAACGGCCGGCAGGAAGGACAGCAAGGCGGAAGGGTGGAGATGCTCACAAGAGACCAGGCTGGAACAAGCCCGTAACGACAGTTCGATAAGGTTTAGCTGCCGAGGGTTCTGGCGGGGAGGTATAATGACGCCTTTCAGCGCTCTAGTAGCGACGAGTGCTGCGGCGTTGCCCTCCCTGTAGTAAACTACAAGTAGACAGGTACCAACGAGCATCAGTGGAGTAAGGAGCGGTTTACGGGATCGAGGGAGGGCAACCGACACCCAAACCCGACCGCTCCAGGGACCGTAGCACTCCACTTTCCACTTATTATATGTTCAAAATTTAACAGCGGGGATAGAGAAAGCTTTCCTTGAGATAGGGCGGGAAGCTTGTTAGGGTCGCGAGGCGATCGGGAGCGTCGGGGGGAATTGCTGTCGAGACGGCTTCAGTCGCCGCCGTCGAGGAAGTCTCGGCCGCCTCCGCACACCTTACACGACACAAGTATCGAATTGGAAGGTGAACAATTTCCCACTTGTCGTTGGTAAATTTTGAACTTGTGTGCATGCAACGTTATTTCTCCGCATGCGCGCGCGGGCGTGTGTGTGTGTGTGTGTGTGTGTGTGTGTGTGTGTGTGTGTGTGTGTGTGTGTGTGTGTGTGTGTGTGCGTGTGTGTGTGTGCGTGTGTGTGTGTGCGTGTGTGTGTGTGCGTGTGTGTGTGTGTGTGTGTGTGTGTGTGTGTGTGTGTGTGTGTGTGTGTGTGTGTGTGTGTGTGTGCGTGTGTGCGTGTGTGTGTGTGCGTGTGTGTGTGTGTGTGTGTGTGTGTGTGTGTGTGTGTGTGTGTGTGTGTGTGTGTGTGTGTGTGTGTTTGTTTGTG
>JAPMLY010003032.1:0-44573 GCA_026401115.1 Tetraselmis chui | reverse complement strand
AGCCCGCCCGATATGGCCGCAGCCACCGACGCCCTCGTCCGACGCTACATCACCGCCCACAACACCCACTCTATCTTCCTCGCCGTCGTGCCCGCCACCTCCAAGCCAAACGACTCCAAGGCGCTCGCCCTGCTGCAGCAGTATGCTGTCGACGACCGCACCATAGGTGAGGGCCGAAACCGCAGCGCTTACAAAATGTGCATGTATACTGTATACTCCTCCCAGCCACAGCACCCATCAAGAAAGACACCGCCGCTATTTCACATACCCACATCTGCATACTGAAAGAAGTGCACACTCATGCCCTCTCTCTCACCCACAGCTTCACCCCCCCTCCCCCACCTACACACACACACACACACGCACGCATACAAAGATCAACACAGCATTATTCAGACAGGAATAAACACACAATCCATGAACACATGCAGACTAACACGCTCTAAACAAACATTCATACATAAAGGAATTCTATAACACACACACACACACACACACACACACACACACACACACACACACACACACACACATGGTATGATAGGCGCATGCCAGACAGAGTGACATAACGTCACGTTTTCACGATCACGTATACGCACTGTCACAGATTCGTATAGCCATAGATGCGTGTGCTCTCATATTTTCGCGTGCACGACATGTCTCTCTCTCTCTCTCTCTCTCTCTCTATCTCTCTATCTCTCTCTCTCTCTCTCTCCCTCCTCTCTTCCCTCTCCCCCTCTCTCACTCCTCGTGTAGGTGAGCTTGGCGAAACAGACACACACACACACATACACGCGCGCGCACACACACTCACACACACATGGTATGACAGACGTATATTACGGAGAGTGCCGTAACGTCACATATTCACGATCACGTATATGCACTGCTACGTACTGGTATAGCCGCACATGCGTGTGCTCACATACTCGCATATACGACATCTCTCTCTCCCTCTCTCTCTATCTCTCTCTCTCTCTCTCTCTCTCTCTCTCTCTCTCTCTCTCTCTCTCTCTCTCTCTCTCTCTCTCTCTCTCTCTCTCTCTCTCTCTCTCAAACGCACAAAGACACAAAAACACAAACAGCTAGAGCCGCATTCGACCACATCACCTCTCTTCATTGCGTCATAAACAGTTCACACATGTAGTGTTTCGTGTGCGACCACATACATTTTTTTACCTTCGCGGTTAAGCGCACTCGCAGACAGCCAGCACCGCATGAATTACACCACGCAAGCATCGCACACAACGCGAACAGCATGCGCACGAAGTTTTTATACATACTTATGCGTGGGCTCTCACCCCACCCCCCCTTCCCCCCTGCTCTCTCTCTCTCTCTCTCTCACACACATGCACACAGTTGTTTATGGCAGCAATTGACTTGCCAATGGCTGTGGCAGCACGAATAGGTGGCGTTTCTTAATCGCTGCTGGATTTAACTATTAGCTGGTGCCACTGCCGCGTATAAAGTGAAATGCCCGACGATTGGTAAAGTGGCAGCTGAGCAGTTGTGTCACGCGTTGTGGGTGCGCGCCACATTGAAGAGCTCCGTTGGTTGTCTGCGCAGGCGTGCTCACCATGTGCGATGAGCTACCGGCGCGCAAGGTAGAGAGGCTGCGGGAACGGATGGAGGAGGCGCCGGCGGAAGCGCTCGCTGACCCCGCCGCGCTCACTACGTGGTTGGCCGCTCCGGTGATGGGAGACTCGGTTAGGCTGCGTCACGGGTACGTCGCCACCGCCAACGAGCCGCTGTCGCTAGGCGACGTCGCCAAGTACAGCAGCGCCGGCGATGTGCTGGAGAGTCCGTACGACATCCTGCACGAGCAGGCGGCGGGGGAGGTGGCGTGGTTCGAGGGCGCGGGGATGGGTGACCTGCTGACGACCGGTCGCGCGGGCTGTAACGCGCTCGTTGGACGGATCAACGGCCTTTTTCTCGACTACATCCGATCCAGCTGGGTCCCGGTGACCATCTTCAAACTCAAACAGGAACGACAGCAACTGGCGTTTCTAAATGCCGCGCTGGGTCTCCCCGAGGCTGGCTGTGACGACGTCGCCGGGGGGACGGGGGCGGGTAGGGAGGAGGTTCGTCGGTTGGCGGTCGAAGCGGCATCGGAAACTCTGTTGTCGGCTGTGCCGAGGCTGATGCAGCTCTACATGCGACAGCTGGAGGCGCTGAGACATCGACTGTTGGACTGCGTGGGGTCTGAGCTGCGGATGTTGCCCGAGGAAATGGAGTCGCGGTGGTTTGGGCTCGCGGAGGCGGTGATGGCGGAGTGTGCGGCGTTTGTGGGCGAGGCGGAATCTTTTTGGGGGAGCGTGGTACGTTCGGAGCTGAACCGACGCCGACCGCAACCGGGGTGGCCCTCAGCCGCAGCGTGCGCCATGTTACGACCCGAGGGCGCAATGTTCCAGCTCTCCCGCTTTCCTCGTTTCATAGAAGCCGTCATGGCTGGCCTCGCTCGCTGCGTGCAGGTGGAGCAGCGTGAGAGTATCGTCGCGGCTGTGGATGCCTATTTAGGCCGTTTCTTCGACGAGCTGTTGCCTAACCCGGCAGTCTCCATCACACCCGACTTCGCCTCCTCCCCCGCCACCGTCGTCGTTCGTTGCGACCACGCTGCCCTTGCGGATACGATTCTGCTTATATTTCTGCGTCATGGCGCGCAGCTGCTCCGCGAATGGCTTCTTCCAGTTTTAGAAGAGGCGGCGGCGGGCGTGACGAGTTGGCAGGAGGGATGCGCGGCGGAACGAGAGGCGCTGAAGCAGCGAGCCTCCGACGTGGAAAGCGCCCTAGAGCGGGTGGAGCACCTGCTGACGCCCTATGCTGGCCCTGATCCAAGCGGTGAGCCCACTCGCCCTCCACCTTATGCAGTTTGTGTGCCCCTTCGCCCCCTATCTTCCTATTCATATATCACGTGACGATCCTGACCTGCCACTCCAGCAGTGTGATTTGTTGTTATTACGTTAATATATCCCAATTGTGTTCTTTTTCCACAACCAATATGAAAGAAACACGAATCGCTACCTCATAAGCATGAAAATTCAAAGTCAATTTCATACAGGTAGAATTTACACTCGGATTTTACGATTACAATAGGATTATATATGTATGATGACTTCACTTGACATTTCCTTATTTGTTTTCGTCGTGTGCCAGACGGGCAAGAGGAGCGAGAGCGGGAGACAGGCCGTGCCGACTTGCATTCTGTATCCATCGCGCACTGTGAGGTGTCAGGCGAGTGCGTCGAGCGCGGTGTGGTTGTGGCTGGGCAGGCGGCTGAGTTTATCATACTGGCGCGCGACTTTTCGGGTCGGCCCCTTACCGCCGGCGGCCTCCCCTTTGTTGTCTCCGTCTACGGAGCAGCAGATGGAGGCGAGCAAGGGGAGACGACGCCGGAGAAGGACAAGGCGGCTGTCGAGAGCGCGATGGTGGGGGGTGAGGCGGTGTTTGACTCGTCAGACGGCGTGTATAAACTGTCGCTGCCAATCCCCGGCCCGTCGGCTAGCCAACCGCTGTCTCGGAGTGCCGTCAGTGTTTCCGTCGAACTGCACAATACGCCCGTCGCTGGGAGCCCCTTCCAGCTCGCGCTTACTCACGTCTCGGCGGAGGCGTGCACTGCGTGCGGGGAGGGGCTGGTGGTGACGGAGCCGGGTCGGAGGTCTGTGTTCGAGGTACAGGCAGCGGGCGTTGACGGGTCGGTGGCGGCGGTGGAGGGCGCGCCGTTTGAGGTGACGGTTCGAGTGGTGGATGTGGAGTCAGGGGAGGAGGAGGAGGCGGTTGAGGCAGAGGTGGAGGTGGAAGGCACCGATGATGGGCGCTATGTCGCGAGCTACGCATTGGGGGAGGCGGAGCGGGTGGAGGAGGTCGACGTCGCGGTGCGCCTGTACGGGCGGCATATTCGGGGCAGCCCGTTTGCGGTCCGAGTCAAGCTGCGACCACTGGGCTTGCAGGTGTGCGCCTGTCGCTGCGTGTATTGCTTCGGTTGGCGTGGATGGGCGGGTAAGTCGGAGAGAGAGAAAGAGAGAGAGAGAGAGGGAGGCAGATAGAGTTTGCGGTTGAGGTACCGACTCGTCTCTGGAACCAATTGGTCAAGAGTGGGACAGTGCGGTGGCGGGCAGGCCTGTGTCGCTGCACTGCGTTCCTTCTCTTTGCTGAAACTGTTCATTGCATTTGTCGGTCCATATGTGCTTTTCTTGGTATTTTTTGTGGTTCTCAATCACCGTCTGTGATTTTATTCAGCTTTTCTGCTATTATTTAATTTTCCGCGCTTTCAATGTTTTGTATGTATGTTTTGTATGTATGTATGTTTGTGTGTATGTGTGTATGTATGTATGTATGTATGTGTGTAGATCAAATAAATGTATCCCAATTTGAGGAACTTGCGAAGGTTTACGGTAAATGTACGTGTACTTGCGTGATGCTTTAACGCCAAAAATTGAACATCGAGCGTTCAGTCTGCGTGGCGAGCAAATTCGCCCAAGGGTCCTAGAAGCGGTGACCAGTGCATCACAAATTTGAAAGCAACGGGTTTTGGATATGTCATGTTAGGGGGTAACAAGAAGAGGCGCGACGACAAGACGGGGGTGAGTGATACTAAGGGGGTTGCATGCTTGAGAACCCTAGTTTACCATTGTTTTGTCGGATTTAACAAAACAAGAACATGCGATCGCCCCGCGTCTGCCACCGAATCAAATTCACGGAAGCCCGGTGAAATTCGATGTTGAGTTCAAAATAGTCATTGCTTTGTTCAGAAAGCCAAACAGAGCCCTCTTATTTTTATATTGTCGAATTTGTTTGCATTGTCCATACATTAAGATAACCGAAGCGGAACTTTTCTTGCTCGTTTGAATTTGACTGCGTTTGTATGATGTTCATTCCTTCGAATTTAACCAATATTTCACGAGGCGACTTAAAAGCAGTCCTTGGTTTCACGCGGAAACATGGTTCGTGTAAAATGTCAATGGTTTTTCTTGTTCACACATGTCGTTTGAATTCAATAGCATTTTGACACCCCGGCGGTTTTGTCAGCGACTAAAGTAGAATTACATGTTATTTCACGAAATCCGGTAAATGCGTTTTGCTTTGTTGCATTAGGTTACTAAAATCATTCATTAGATTGTTATTTTCTAACTTTTGCTTTGTATATATCTTTTGTTGCACTGTATGGCCCATCCTCTATCTTGAAATTTGATTACACAGATAGAGTTGTATTAACCCGTGTAAGCATCGTTTCAAATGATAAACCGTTTCGTATTGAACTTTTTTTTCCTAGGGCAGTCCGTAGAAGCTTATATCAGTCAAGCAGTGTCGAATTCTATTCCAAAACTGAGTCCATATGATTTTATGCTTCACCCTCAAATTCGCGTCACCTAAATGCCGGTCTGTAATTGTTTGTGAAATTTGAATTTCCTGCCTTTACCTCGGACTACATACCGCCCAAACGCGAGTCTATTAGAATTTCCTATATATTTTTCCCTACACCCTCAAATACATATAAACAAAATTTCAGTCTGCAGATGTTTCATATTTTTTTTGTCTACGACACCCTCGAACACATTTCACCCAAATTTCAGCCCGTAAATGAAGTTTCCTATATATGTATTCCCTACACCCCCTGATACAGACCGCCCAAGTTTCAGTCTGTCCTTGGTTCCAATATATATTTTCTGTTCTGCAGGCGGGCGTGCTGCACGACTTTCCGCTGGCGGCGTTGGAGGAGGAGTGGGCGTGCTGCTACGACCAGCCCTACAGCCATGCCACCATGACGGAGCATTTTCCGCTTGTCGGCGAGTGGTTGTTTGTGTGCGCGGTGCTGGAGGGCGGGGATCGCGCGGCGCTGGGCGCCTTTGGGCAACGGACGGAGGTGATGATGGACCACACGGGTAGCGATAGCCTGGCACGCGCGCATCACGGGGCGTACTGGTATTGGCGCCCGCACCGCGCGGTCGGCTTCGCCTCCTCCGCTAAAATCAGCCTCAATCACGCCGACACGTGCGACGAGGGCGCGGCGGACCGCCTGAGTTGGCACTTTCACCAGAGCGGGAACGGAGGGTGGCGGGTCGGCGACGTGACGGGGCTCGACAAAGACCCGAAAGCCTGGCGGAAACGAGTTTACGTTTGGCCCGCTTCTGCGCTTTCGCCCACCTCGCCCGCCGTCGCCGGTGGAGGAGGACCAACGCCGCCGTCGAAGAAGACGCTGCGCAATAAAAACACCCGACGGAAGGTGCTCGAGGGGATTTGGGGCGGCGGACGATGAAGGAAGAACCGACGACCTCGCTCCCGTTCGCCTTATCATGCAGTCTCCGTCACTGTTAGCCACCGTGTCGGTATATTGCCGTCCCTATCGTGAACCCTTCCCGACTGCTCTCCGAGGGGAAACCACGCTTATGGCTCGATTCGCGGCTGCCACTTTTTTATTCCGTTTGTAAGTCGAATGTACGTGCGCGCGTTGCGATGCCATCCTGTTGGACACGATAGTGGATTACATCAAGTACCACAGGCACAGGGGACGGGGAAAAGGGGGTTGATAAGTAGGAGGGAAGAGGGTCACGAAATCAAAGACACGGGAAATGGAAGCGCAAGCATTGCCTTGGCAAACAAAACACGGGACCTCGCACGCAACGGTAGGTGCGAAGCCATCCTGTCTGCCAATTCCTCTTCTGATTTCGTTTTATTTCTGCTGATTCATCAATTTTGGCCTTATCTGATATTTCCTCCGTTTCTGTGTCTTACCTGCTCGTTAGGCCATTGTTATGTCGATCTGATTTCACAATTAATTGGTCATTTTGACTGGTCACCTTTTCCAATTTTTAAACCGACGCAGCAATTCCCTTATGCGTTTGTGTTGATTTTTTATTTATTTTTTTAACATGCTTTAAGTAGATTTGGCCTTCCAATGCCAAACTGTCCTCTTCCTCTATATTGTTCCTCCCTTGGTGGTAATTGCGCGTTCCTTAATTGATTACAAGCAATCATAGCTGTAATTGTAGGATTTTAGTCGGGAATTTATTTACTTTCGGGAGGCAAGGCTTTGGCAAAGACAAAGACCATCCAATTGCACCCAACCTTCAGCACACCTCGAGTCCTGATGCCAGACAGTGATTACTTGTCGTATTGATGACACGTCGCTATATCCCAAAGGGGTATGCCATGCGTCAAAATGGTACAAATGCACTCATCGACTCATCAGCGCGCGAAACAAAACGTCAACGTTGCACCGAAACTCCGACGCTACCTTGCGGGTTTCGATGTTCACCGTGGCACTTTCGAGAGTAAGGCGAAAGAGGTTGATGGCTTCCAACTCCTCAAAACGACTACATGCGATTCTGAGAGCATTGATATTTCATTTCGACATCTCCGATCACATTTACATATAACGAATACTTTCGTAGTAGTACTCTTTAAATTACACAACGCAATATGATAAAACAAGCAGACTCAACGCTTTGGTGCCACAGTCACTCATTAGCTATGCAACCGCATTCTCAGTTTCTCTTACTTGCCTGTCTTCTTCATTTGCCAAATATGCCACCACGTCAAAAGGTAAAATAACCAATTAACTTCTCCTACTAAGTGAAGCGAACATTTTTGCGTCGTATGTTGTCTCATCGTATGCACAGTATTTGGACCCTAATTTCTCGGGCTCATTGCCCTCACGTCCCTGGCCGTGCGTTACAGGAAAGCCCTCAAACCCTACAGCCTCCCATTTCCCGTCCAATGACTAAGACCACGACAACCTTTCGACAATGGCATCTTTTGTACATAATTTCATTCTATTGTCGTCTTTGCTTATTATGTGAGACCGCCTCGTGTCGGTACTTCGGCACCCGTCTACTGCCGCCTCCTCTGCTGCACGCTGCATGTCGTGACTTTGTTGGATAACTTCACTCGATTAAGTTTTTTTGATTTATGACTTTGTTCCTTTTTCGTATTTTTTACGTTGATGCACGCACTCTTCAGTCTTCGTCAGAATTTGTGCGAGACGACGCTAAAGCGGAAAACCCGTCCGTCGCAAGTATGAAACTGACGCGATAGAAGAGTATCCGGGGTTGAGCTGCTTCGGGTTGAGAGTATTGATGAGCCACCGGGGTGTGTGCCGACTGTAACCTACTTCCCGGTGTCAAGAGTTCATGAAATGCTCTCAAAGGCTGGGCGAGAAAAGAATGAGCTTTCTTCGCTAATAACCGCATATCGAGGGCGCTTTTGTCCGTCGGCGACGACATCATTCCCGATTAGTTATCACAATGTGTTTTCCTCTGATGCGGTTTTCTAAATTCAGGATTAGGGTAGGGCTTCCCTAACAAATGGGTAAACCACATATAGATCAGCCGTGGGGCACTGACGGTTGTCTAATTAAGATCCATTTGACAGTATAAGAAGGAACAAAAATAATAAAGTACGGGTAACATTAATTGTTCAGACTGAATCGCGATCTTAGCGGGTAAATGCGATCTTAGTGAGATTTTAAAATGATTTCGCTACAGTACCAGTACCCGTACCTGTGATGTTCGGAAGTGATATCTGAATAAAAAAAAATTAAACAGCTTAACGTCTCATCTTTCGCGGATGGTGGCTAAGTTCATCGAAGAACCGGCCTTAAACTGTATGTGTACAGGTAAGAGACAAGCAGGGAGGGAAACCCTAATTACCCGGCACTTACCTGATATCTGAATAAAAGTTTCAATATGATATAATATATCGCTAATATAATGGTGTAGCTCCGCGGTCGTGTCAATACTAAAAAAAGGGGACGTTACCGTCATGGATAAGTATAGGGGCATTTCCATTATGGGGGCTCTTATTAAACTACTAATGACGGTCGTAACCCAACGTCTTCAAGATGTATGCCAAACGAATAAAATAATCCGCCGATGGCAAGGGGGATTTATGCCACGGGAAGAGTGCCCCTTGCAAGTCGTGAGCATATTTGATGTCGTTGGCCGCCGCCAGGCGTTAGGGCTACCCACGTATGCGGGGTTTATAGATTTACGGAAAGCATACGATACTATCCCTCATGAACTTCTATTTTCTAAACTAGAGGCTAATGGGATTACGGGACATATGCTATCCTTCCTTAAAGCTCTATATAGGGATAGCATTGTCCAAGTAAAAACTGGAGAGGCCCCGGGCATATTATCCGACCCCATCCCAATAGAGCGCGGACTGCGACAAGGGTGCCCAGCATCCCCCATCCTCTTTAATATATTTATTAATGATATATTTGACGGGATAGAAGAATTGGGGTGCGAGGTGCCGGGTTGCGTTGACATGCTTGACTCTAGGCAACCGTTAAGGGTGCCGGGCCAATTATTCGCCGACGACACCGTGGGCCTTGCGCCATCATTCGATAACTTGCATGCCATGCTCGCCCACTTTTCCCAATGGGCGGAGGATCACTATATGGGATTCGGTGTAAAAAAATGCGGGGTAATGGCGCTAGGCCGCCACTCCGATGTAGTCGCACTACGCGAACAAGCCGACCGTTGGCAGCTAGGGGGGGGGACGGGTACCGGTTGTATATGAGTATAGATATTTAGGCGCGTTGATAAATTCGGATTTAAGTATGCGAAATATCATGGGCGATAGGGTAAACAAAAGTAGGCGCGCCGTTGAAGCGCTCGACTCGGTGTTAGGAGGGCGGGATATCCCCATTAATGTACGCACCTCGGTGCTTAATACATGCATATTGCCGGTCCTTACTTACGGGTGTGAAGTATGGGGGGTGGATTCGACTAGCGGCGTCAATAGATTACAAACTATATTGAATCAATGTTTGAGGCGCCTAGTTGGGGTGGGTGCAAAGGCCCCTGGGGTGGCCACAGCGCCACTACTACGGGAGCTAGGAATAGCGCCCATAGAAGCATAGTCAATGGCAGCAGCGGCTAGGACTAGGGCGTTCCTTACAGCGCCCACCCTAAATACATTCATAAGCGATCTAGTGCGCCAACCTAGTCGTATGCGCCCAAATACTTGGACGTCTGGGACCGTGCGGTGGCTGGATCGTTTTGCTAGGGCAAGCGCGGAATTAGCCCCAAACACACGCGTCCCACCCGCTTGGAGGTCTCTGCAACCACGCGAGGCCTCTAACCTTGTTAAAACAGCGGTATGGGGTCGATTCGAAACATCATCGTCGGCATGTACTAATGCGTGGAGTATTTATTCCCAGGCCTCATATGTTGGGAACCCATTGCCACAATACGGCACGGGCATTCCCGCGGGGGCCGTTGCAGGGTTACACATTATGATTCAATTGCGTACGCGTGTATTTCACACAGCTCGTCGTCTTGCCCGCATTCATGCCATGCGTGAACGTTTTCTCCATCATTGTCCTGCATGCGGCGGGGATGTTATTGAATCTATATAACATATTTTGCTTGAATGCCCACGTTGGGAATGCCACCGTCGTAATTTTGGGGTGCTAGCCCCATATTTTAATGGTTTTGTGCGTCGTTTCGCTACATCCCCCGAAGATATATATGCCTTACTTTTAGGCGGTGTCCCCCCTTCCCTTCATGGCGCCACCCATTTTACAGGAAATGGGAGGTTTTTCTAGTTATGGCGCCAAGCCCTCCCTCATATTGCTTTCTTTGTAGTTCATGTATCGCACTCCCGGAATGTTTTATTCCGTGAGATGGGCCTTGGTCCTTCTCGCATTTCTCGAATGGGTCGACGCCCGGACGGGTAGGGCAGACCTTTCTTGGTCAATGCCGGGAATGCATTCATGTTTGTTTGCATGTCACTGGAAGGTTTTAGTTGGTGAAACTCCAACACTGGCCTCGTGTGGGGTTAGCGCAGTACGGTACGGTTCTCGTACAATGGTACTTAATGCACCCACACGAGCTATGCCTACCCGGGAGCATGATCGATGATGAGTTGAGGTTTGTTTCGAACTTCTGCTCTCAGTCATGCTTGCAAAACGCCGCTTGTAGAGGGTGCCGGTGCGGGTTCCCTGCCAGTCCCATATCCCGGGGGCGCAAATAAAAAAAAAAGTTTCAGCTTTCGCGGATGGTGGCAGAGCTCATCAAAGAACCGAACATATGTTTTACCGTCTGTGTAAAACGGGTGCTGACGCGGTGGGATGCCTTCCTGTTCCTCGAGCTTAGGTTTTTTCCTCTTTTCTTCTTTTTGCTTGGTGGCCTCCACTGCTTTTTCTTGTAAGATTTTTTTTTGTGTAAAACGGGTTAAACATATTGTATGTATATACTGATAAATGGTGACACGTGTGGATATCGTTTGAAAATTTCTTACAAAATGCTTTCTGTGCGATTTTCCCGGGCGGCAATTTGCCCTGTATACAGGTACTATCCCACGAATACAACGCCTTTTTTATGGAGCTGAGGCGGAATGATGGCCAGGGATTGAGCCCGGGAAGACCCGGAAAAAAAAATTAGGGACAAATATTGCTCATTCATGCCCATCGTCTCCGCACATACATTTATTAATAAGGACATATGCTATATTGATATGTATTTCATTGCCCGACGACGACAGTTGGTCGCTGCTTGTTGCTGAGCGCTGTCACTCTTCCCCCAAGACTGCTGCTACCCACCCTTCTTCTTGGCCCGACACTGCGTACGTCATCCTCCCCCCTCCCCCTTCCGGTCACGCATACACTCCCCTTCGTGTTGTATACGCAGCAGTGCAGTGCTACTGGTACGATAGAGGCGAGGAAGACGGCATCCCCCCGCCGGCCCCCTCCCCCCAAGTCTTCTCGTACCCGTATATACCATCCCCAGCTCTCCCGCCTGAATCCTCGCGGCCTATGAACAACTCCACTGTCCTCCCTTTCCAATCCTTCTCCTGAAGCACCCCTTGTTTATCTGCCCCTCGCTTACGTGCCTGGTTCTGAGCACAGGAAACTGCTTTGTAGTAGTTTCTTTCCTGTTCTCCCGGCCCCGTGGTCCGGCTCAACCCTAATGCTTATGATTTTGATTAGAGTTTCTTCTTTACTCGGTCTCCACCTCCCCGACTGACCTCCCTTGCAAGCGCAGCTGTGGTGTGAACTTCCCCTCGTCCAGTCGCTGAGTCCCGACACACCTCATGCGCTCAGGAAACTATAGCATGTCGCTACGGAAGGCTGTGTTTGGGCTGGCGGCGCAGCTTCCGCCGGGCGCGGTCACCGACTTGGCTGTGCATCAGGCGCCGAGGGCGTTCTTCCGGGAGATAGTGCGCGCGATGCCGGGCTTCGTCGTGCGTTACCGCCTGGAGGAGCTCGTAACCGCGCGTCAATTGAACCAGCACGTCGGGGACATGTTTCGCGCGAACGCCGGCTCCACCGACCCGCGCGCCATCAACCTGATGGTCTTCCGCGGCCGCGAGGAATTGGACCTCATCATTCGCATGCACAAGCAGCGCCACCACATCATCGCCAAGTACATCCACGGGCCACAGGAAGTAGCGGAGGCGGCGCAGGCGAACGCGAAGCTCAACATGTCGCCCTTCCTGGCGTCCTTTTACAGGTCCAACTAGATATCCTTTCCCCCAACAACCGTGCGCCCCGCCCTCTCCTCTGCGCCCCCCTCTTAATCCACTTCTCTCTCTACTCGCCGCAGCAACGATGCACCCAGCACAGTCTCTTCTATCGATGCATCCAGCACGCATCTGCATGCACGGTCCCGCGCTGGAGGAATCATGGGTGCTGTGCGCAGGGGCAGTGTGGCTTGGGCGGGGGGCAAATAGGAGTGGGGGAGGCACGTGGGGTCAGCGCTGAGTGCTCATTTGACAAGCGGTCAAAAGAGGGGGGGAGAGAGAGAGGGGAGGGGGGGTGAAGGAGGACGGGTGGGTGAGGGTGAGTGTGCTGGAGTGAGTTGGCGTTTGGTCGTGGTTGGGCGTCGAAGATGCACCTGTGCAGGCGCTGCGAGAATGCTGGAGTTATATCTTTTAAGCTCACTTGTTGGTTGGCATCGCTGCTGTTACCAGTCATGCAAGCATTTGTTACTTCCACTTTCAAACTATGGGTGCTGGCTTGCGTTACGCTCGCCGCTCTTTGATTTGTAGATTTATGATGTATTTATTTTGCTTTCATTTGCTTTTCCCAAATGCTCACCCGCCAGCTCCCATCCTGTGTTGCCCTGAGGTGTCATTTCTGAGGAGATGGTGCCGTTAGGTTATGGAATGCTATATGTCGTTGTGATCTGTGATGGGGTGTGACGTGGTGCGGCGTCCTGTTATGGCCTTTTGTGCGATGGAAGTACTTCGTGCCAACTGGTTATGGAATGCCATATTCGCGGTGTCCGGTGATGGGGTTAAGGTATGACGTGGTGCGGTGTCCTGTGATGGGGTGGGATGGCCTGTTGTGCGATGGAAGTACTTCGTGCCAACTGGTTATGTGACCTTTATAACGATGCAGCCCGTGCCCAGTGACTATTGAGTGCTGTTGCTTTTGACTGACATCGTACTTTTCAGCTTGTGTTGATGTATGTACGTTGGGGGTAGTACGGTTGGTTGGTACGTATACTCAGATCCCCCTCTGCGTTGATATATGAAAGTGTTGTGTGAACGGTGGTCTATGCATTCTCGATGTCGTTGCAAAAATGGCACCTTTTTTTCATGTCATCCAAGGAATATCACAACGGATTAAGCGCAGTTGATGCACAGTTTGCTGGCTATGCTGCTATGCTTGATGTATGACACAGCAATGGTGCCCGCTAAGCACAGCATCCTTAGAACAGCAGCCAGGTTAGGGTCGCGGGACAGTGCAAACCCGGCCTTCCTTAATTGTTCCGTGGGCTGAGTCGTAGCAGGTGGTGCGTATCTTGCTGCGCTGGTGAGCAAGTCTCGACTATGTACATTACAGGCTTGGCTTATTGCGACAGGTACCAACTATGGAAAGTGAAAGGCAACGACGGCATTTCCAACACGCACGTCGTCGTTTCTTCTAAAGACACTGTAAACTAGTCAGCGGCAGTTGCTGGTGAGATGGCGGGGCAACGAGCAGCGGGAGGTTACTCGGTCAACTATCAGTTTAGACGCCCAACGTTAGAGGCTAGGCCGGCAGAAACATACAGACGCGACTATGCTACACGCCGGCGTTCATCGGATCATAGGGAAGTGGGTAGGGTGGTATGTCATCAAAGAGCAGCATCGGTCATCGGCAGGTGTCATCGTCGACATTTCCATGCGAGCAAGGCATATGACAAAACAAGTACAAGCGCTGATTCACAATGATCGCTCCGTTCTCATGCAGCGGTGTGCCCAAACCTGCAGCACAGCGTGCCACTCATCGTCCAGACTGCTCACTACAGAAAAACAATATATGTGAACCGAGGGCGTACTGGTTTGTATCATGAGAACTACCATCGTAGTTGGTACCACTACCCCAGACGCGATAGTGATGGAAGCTAGAGGATGAGGCGGGGGGGTTCGCGTCGGAATTGTATCAGACAGGTCGCGAGGGCGGGCGGCATTCAATAACCGTGCACGTATGTATATGGTCGATACTCGTACAGCTGGCACATGGGCATATTCAGTTCGTCGGCGCTCGAGGACGGAAATGTAAATGATAAGCAGCGACTCTAAATTATCCCTCGCTACGATGTTCAAAACTTGTTTAAGCAATGTGAAGAGGGACTTACGTGCCATAACTCACGATATACTAAGCATATTTTTATATAACAAGTTTCGGGATCACCTGGTAGTGCGGGCCTGCATGTCGTTATCATATGCTCACCTCAGTCTCCGTACCGGCCACGGTAGCCACGGCGCCCATAGTAGTAGCCCCCAGGGTACCCGTAGTAGCGGCGGCGAGGGTAGTAGTAGCGGCGGCGGCGGTAATAGTAGCGCCCGCGTCCGTAGCGGCGACCACCATAACCGCGACCGCGGTAGTATCCACGGCGACCGAGAAGGTTCCGATGTCCCGCACTTTCGCCGTCCGCGAGAAAGAGGTCCAGGTCGTCGATCTTCCCGTCTGAGAGCAGCGACTGTCGATATCCGCATCAGATATGAAAATAAGTATCATTGCTGGTCCACTCGGCCGCGAGATGGATGTTATCATATAAAAGGCATAATATATATGAGACGTTATTATTGCTGCTTGGTACAGATAGTATCGGCGTCGTGGGATCGCTTATTTGCAAACCAATAATTTACAGCGCGTGGCACTCCTACCATACTCTTCAGATCCAAACTCAATTCGATTTGTCGGCAAAATTACAATTAATATACACCTCGAGCACAAATAACGTATAGTTGTCGTGTCGTGCAGCCGCAGCACCGATGAGCCATCAACAGCAATATTGTCGCTTACGCTTTACTCCGATAATATCTCGGTATCATTATTCAGGCATCGCATATCAAATGGAAGTGTCAATAAGCACCCTTGATGAGAGCTTGCCGCCATCCGAGCCAGGCGCGACAATCCTGAAGTCATTAGCGCCCTTCACGTGTGTCACAGCAGCTCCCTCGCTCTCGACGAGCAATGTCTCAGTAACCAATATGAGCAAGGCGCATATGGTCAGCACCGGCGCCTTGAACGACACCATTTCGTCCACTCCCGCCTTTTGGCGAAAATGCCCAAGCTAGATTAGCCAACAGTATCGTCAATCAACTCCAGCCTCCCAACAGCTAACCAACTATAATTTGCGCCGCTCCTCAGTAGGCGGTAATGCACAACACTGGGTCGACTTGCGAATTGCGAGTGCAACGTGCGAATTGAATCATATATATAAGCGCCAAACGTAGGCTTGGGCCGGCCGGTGAGCGGACGGGACAACACAAAATTCCCCATCACTGTCAGCTTTCTGAATATTTCTGCTGCAATATCTTGCAAGTTTGCACACGTGGAGGGTAAATGGCCAGGGACAAAGTGCCGCAGCCAAGAAAAACTAATGCGCAGCAGTGTCGACGACGACGTCATCTTACCGTGCGTCCTTTACGCAATGAAAACATGGCAATACGCATATTAGTATGCTTTTACATATAATCCATTTAGCTTTACAAGACATCCGCTCAGGCAATCGCTCAGATCAAATCGAATCGTGTCAAATCGTGTCAATGACTATCAAGTGCAGACTTGTCTTGGAAGGTTCGCCGACTTGCTTGAACCGTCCAATGAATGTTTTAACGCTCTAACAAAAGGATTGCGGCCAAAGTAAGCTCATGACACATCAACATTAATTTATGCGCATTAACTAGCCGACTGCTATAGCATGGACAAAACCAACAAAGAACGTCTCGTGCACAACTCAATATCCCGTTTTGTAATGATGCACCGCATACACACATATGGTTTCTACTTACATGTCATGACCCATACATGCTTGTGTTTCATAATGATCCCTCCCGGATGGAATTTAGTTAAAATAATTTAAGAAGATTATATGACTATAAATTGTCGTGAAGACGTGTGAAGACCTAATTAGCTTCTTGAAAAATACGAACAGAGGGAGGGACAAGCCTCGATGTCTCTCGTTATGACCTTGCAGTGGCGTCGTGTTGATAGTCTTCGATTCGATGAATGCATGCGTGTGCCAAAGTCAACTGCGCCTTCTAGCGCATGTAGCGAACACGTGTCGCAGTTTCCGGCTTCTCTTCGTCGTCGTACTGCTTGCATGCTGTCATGCGCTTAAGCCCAGCACAAGTTATTGCTTTCTGTTTTTTCTGTATAGTGTAATGATGTGCGCTCGCCTATCGTTTGACTGCGAAAAAGCCGAATAGATTGCGATGACTTGCGATGTCTTGAAAATCAAATGGACTGCGGCGTGATTAGTCGGAAAGTCCAATTACCGCCCTGCACACTATGATGAGGCATTGACTAATCGCCTGGAAGGGCATTTACATGAGTTTTAGCTCAGTGACATGCGTTTCATTTTCTTATATATGCCGAGCTGAAGCAGCAGTCATCCAGGCATTCATTGTTAAAAACACAATTTGGACGTGCATGTCGCAGGGCGCCCCTGCGACAGTGGGGCACATTCTGCAGCTGGTGCAACGTGTTTTGCAGCTCTTAGTTAAATATGGTCCTGATATTAATCAACACTTCATTCCTGATATTAACAATTCATCAGTGCCAGTGCGGCAGAAGGGTAAGTCCCGATTTGAAGCACAGCACAGGGTTTTGGCCTTCCATTTTTTTGCTTGCCTAATAAATCGCATTACAGTAATATGCGATTAAATCTAGAAAGAGGGGACAATAAAGTACTTCAATGAGCGCATAAGCAGCTAGCCCACAGGTTGTGCTTTTGCAAATTTAGGTGTAAATGCTATCAGCTGCACAATGCATATACAATGAGTGAGGCTACGAGTGAATTGCTGTTGCGCGTTTATATCATAGTATTGCATCTTTCCGTACAAATGTTTCTGTGCACGAGCATCTAACCAAAAAGAGGTAGGTCGATCACAACGGTAAAGCTTGCCCCTCCTCCCCCCCCCCCCCCGCATGCTTTAGTGATCCAAATCGCGGAAACATCACAATACGGGCTGATTTCTAGACTTTATTGAAAACACTAAAAATTCAAAAACATCATTTCACGGGAGGGGGGAGGGGGGGGGTTCCGTTTTTCGTAAATTTGGCAAATAGCAAGCTGCATGGGACCACAATAAAGCATCATATATACATATACATATCATTTACATCTACATGTTGCAGTTTTTTCAATAAGAACAGTCTATATTGGTTAACCACATAGATCACGACTTCGCGCTAACGGTAATGTAGCAACATCTCGCCGAGCGCGCTTGCTGCCTCGAAGCGCTTCTAACCTCTCATTAGTCCTTTTCCTCGAGGTGTGACGAGTATTGTCCTCTAACAGTACGTTACATGATGACATTGTACAAGTGCTCGTTACTAATTCGATCCGTATTTTTTCATCGGAAGGAAGTACGACACGTTAAGGACTCGCCACTGCAATTTAGCGAAGGTATTGTTGTGTACTTTACTACTAGTACCTCCCGGTACGTACGACATGTACGCACAATTAATCTAACTAGCGACATCACGCGCTAGTCTGATTTCCCGTGACAAACGAGCCGCGTCGCTCGCTTGTCATGGCCGTTACGAGATCCCTAGCGCCTTGCACGAGGACCACGCGTTAGGGACATTGACCGATTGGCTACCGTGGACTTAACGAAGTTGCGCGTGAGGACGCTTACCCACTTCCGCGTTCGAATGACACACTCGATGAGCTTAAGGACGCGAAGTTTTTTCACTCATTTTGACCTCGCGTCTAGCTTCTGGCAAGTTCGAGTGCGTGATCGGGACATCCACAAGACGGTGTTTTAGACCACTGATGGACTGATGGAGTGGGTTGCCATGGCGTTTGGATTGTGCAATGCACCGGCTACATTTTGGCGAATGATGAATGACATTCTTCGCGATTTTTTACATAGGTTCGTTATTGTCTCCCTCGACGACGCTTGCATTTACAGCCGCACGCTCGAAGAACACGTGGAGCACTTGCGTCTTGTTTTTCGATGTTTTAAGGAAGAGCGCTGAAAATTACGCCTTAATAAGTGCTTCTTCGGACTGCAAGAGATGGAGTACATGGGCTACACAGTCTCCGTTGAAAAAATATCCGTTTCCACAAGAAAGTCGAGGCCGTTGCACACTGACCAGTGCCCACGACGCAAAAGGAGGTTCGCAGTTTCGTGCAATTCTGCGCAACTTCTATGCCAGATTTTTCCATCACTTTAGCGACCTTATGGCACCACTGACGGACTTACTACGGAAGTTCTTGCCACAAAAGTGTGGCGGTTAGCCTCTGAAAGCTAAACGCTAGCACAAATATGTTCTAGTCTGTCTAGTTCTGTTGTCGCAAGATGGCAAATGATGTTGTCGAGAGGCAATTGATGAGAGATGTTTCACTGCTGTACTTAGGCAGTAGATGTTGTAAGTGAACAAAGGAATTGTTAAAAGGTTCTGTCACCTCCCTCTACTGCACTGGGCTTAAATAGGTTTCAGCCCAGACTAGTTACGCCTGCAAGCTTCGCTTACGTGTCAGGCGTTAGTGCTGCTCAACCGTCGTCATCTGTCCTCGAGACACGGCCTGCCTAGCATTGGGTTTCACGACGCGGCTCCTTCTGCATTGAAGAGCTCGTTTTGGCGCGTCATCTGGCTAGTTAGATTAATTATGCATATCTGTACGTACCGGGAGGTACTGGTCGTACTGTAGCATCAGCACCATTACAATATTGCAGTAGCGACGTACCCACGAGTATACGTCCGTCCTGTGGAAAAGCACGATTTGGTATCCGTAACGAGTACATGTACAATGTCCTGCAATGTACTGTTGCAGGACTGTACTCGTCACACTCGTACCCTCCCCCTCTTGACAGATCAATGAGGCCGCCGCGAGGCAGACCTCCGTGGTTCTTGGCTCCTTTACTGAAGCAGTTACTGGGACTCAGGAATGCGCGCTGGGAAAGCGTATATGAAGTCAATGTACGCCTGAGTCTTGGCGAACTTGCGCCATTGGGACGTCTCCAAGAATTCTTGTAGCGCAATTGTTCGATGCACCTCGTTCAAACGGTGCCAGACAGGTGGAATGTCGTCATCACTGAAGTGCGTCATGAAGAGCAAATATTTGCCTCGTCGCCCAGGTAGCGACTTGATGCACACAGCAGAGATGTGCGACACGTCAAACTCCTCATCGTCTCCTTCAGGTACAGTTACTGGGACAGCTGGTCGTAGCGGAGCGGTAGAGCAGGGTCGTAAGTTGTTAACATGGAACACAGGATGTAAGCGTACTGTCGCTGGTAGTTTCAATCTGTAACTGTGTTTTCCAATCTGCTCCTCCACTGAAAAAGGGCCGAGCTGTCTGTCTCTGAGTTTCCTGTTCGGTTGTCCTCGCAGAAAAAGATTTGCTGTGACGACTGACACCTTGTCTCCCTTAGCGAAGTGTGGCGCTGTAGACGGTTCTGTGCGCGCCTGCATCTCGTCTTTATGTAGCTGTAACACTGAGCGTACCAGGGTATGTACTTCCTGTAACAATTTTAACCGTTCTGTTGCGTCTTGCGAAATTGGAATCGACGGTCGCATGCTGAAGAGCAGGTCAGGAGGCTCCTCAGGAGAAAAACCAAAGTTAGCCTCGAACGGTGTGTGCTCAATTCCGAGTGCACGCGAAGCGTTGTACGCAAACTCCACTTGCGGTAAAAGTGTCGACCAATCAGAGCCATCATAGCAACAGAAGCAACGAAGAAGCTGCTGAAACGTGCTGTTCACGCGCTCTGTCAATCCGTCTGTTTCTGGGTGTCGGCTGGAAGACATGTTCAGACGCGTTCCAAGGCGTCTCCAGAGTGTCTGCCAGAAAGCGCTGACAAATTTTGGGTCGCGGTCGCTGATTAGCACACGGGGAAGTCCATGTAAGCGGTAGACTCCCTGTAAAAACAAAGTGGCAGTTTCTTCGGCAGTAATCGACTCTGTACATGGCAGAAAATGGGCCATTCGAGTTAGATGGTCTACCACAATCAGCACACTGTTAAAGCCGTTGCTTTCAGGCAAGTGTGTCAGGTAGTCAAGACCAATCGTGTGCCACGGTCTGGGTGGAACAGGTAATGGGTAAAGAGTCGCAGCCATCTGCGGTCGAATCTTCGCTCGTCGGCACACGACGCAGCGTTCACAAAAATCTTTCACGTCTTGGCGGATTCGTTTCCACCAGAATCTGTCGAGTGCTTTAGCAAGAGTGCTAGCAACTCCTCTGTGACCAGCTGACGAACTTTCGTGCAGCTCTGTGATCAATCTCAGTCGGAGCTCAGAGTTCTGTGGAATACAGAGGCGATTGAGACGCCAAAAGTACCCGTCTCTGGCTTCTATCCGGCTGTCTCTTGTCCACTCACCATCGTCCCCATAAAACGAATCTTGTGAGAACCCCCTCGCGAATGAGATCAGCGAACTCAGGGCTCAGCTGCAACGCTTCAACAGTCAGTGAATTTAACTGTGCGTCTTCAAACAGCAGCTGGGACTTCCGTCGTAATTCTCGATCTGACGGAACCTCGCCATCCCAAAATAAGGGTACTGTGGCCTGAGGTACGAAGTCTGGACGCCGGCTTAACGGGTCGGCTTCGTTCAGAGCTCCCTTGCGATATGCAAGTGTCATCGAGCCCACAAACGGTTGCAAATCCCGCAGGTATCTTGCTTGCCGCTTGTTCAGCCTGTTGTTCGGTTGCCTGAGCAGATGTCGCAGTGTGTCGTGGTCTGTTACGACAAGGAACTTAGAACAGCCTTCAAGATAGCACCTCCAATGCTTGACAGCTTCGCATACGGCCAAAGCTTCTAAGTCGTAACGCGCCCAGTAAGAGACTGGTTGAAGACCTCCTCCTTGGTCTTGCAACAGGACTGCTGCAATCCCCACTGTTGAAGCATCTGTAGCCACGGTGAACGTCGCGTCCGAGCCGACCTCCGGAAGGATCAGGCATGGCGCGGAAATGAGCCGTAACTTGAGAGTCTCGAAGGCTTCCAAACAGGCAGGCGTCAGCGTAACCTTCTGTGGCTGGGACTTCCGCAGTAAGTCCGTCAATGGAGCCGTAAGGTCGCTAAAATGGTGTATAAATCTCGCATAGAAGTTGCAGAACTGTACGAAACTGCGAACCTCCTTCTGCGTCTTGGGCACTGGCCAGTCTGCAACGGCCTCGACTTTCTTTGTGGAAACCGAAATTTTTCCGGCTGACACAGTGTAGCCCAGATACTCCATTTCTTGCAATCCGAAGAAGCATTTCTTAAGGCGTAATTTCAGCCCTTCCTCCTTGAATCGCTGTAGCACTAGACGTAGGTGCTCCAGGTGCTCTTCCAGAGTTCGACTGTAGATACAGACGTCATCCAGGTAGACTGTCACGAACTTATGTAAAAAGTCGCGAAGAATGTCGTTCATCATCCTCTGAAATGTAGCTGGTGCGTTGCACAGCCCAAACGGCATGGCGACCCATTCCATTAAGCCATCAGGGGTCTGAAAAGCCGTCTTGTGAACGTCCTGATCACGCACTCGAACTTGCCAGAATCCAGAAGCGAGGTCGAGGTGTGTGTAAAAATTCGCGTCCTTAAGTTCGTCCAGAGTGTCGTCCACACGCGGTAGCGGGTAAGCATCTTTACGCGTAACCTCGTTAAGACCACGGTAGTCAATGCACAGACGTAGCGAGCCATCAGCTTTTCGCACAAAAAGAATTGGCGAGCCGAACTCACTGTAGCTGGGGCGTATCAAACCAGCCTGTCCACTGCGTCTTTGAGCTGTCGATTAAGCTCAGCGCGCTCTGCGGGAGACAATCTGTTCAAACGTTGGCGTCGCATTGGGCCAATTGTTTAAATGGATGATCCTACTGTCGGCTTACAAAGTTCAGTGGAGAGTCGCAGCAGGTTGCAGTAACTCCGGATTTTTAGTCATCGAAGAGTTATCGACCGGAAGTTGTCACGTTGTTCCACACTGGAGAGGAACTAACAGCAGAACAACGTGACAACTTCCGGTCTTAACTCTTCGATGACTTTCCGGAGTTACTGCAACCTGTCGACTCTCCACCTGTAAGCCGACAGTAGGATCATCCCATTTAAACAATTGGCCCAATGCGACGTCAACGGCTGAACAGATTATCACATGCAGAGCGCGGTGAGCTAAATCGACAGCTCAAAGACGCAGTACAGGCTGGTCTGGTCCGTCCGAGCTACAGTGAGTTCGGCTCGCCAATTCTTTTTTGTGCGAAAAGCTGATGGCTCGCTACGTCTGTGCATTGACTACCGTGGTCTTAACGAGGTTACGCGTAAAGATGCTTACCCGCTACCGCGTGTGGACGACACTCTGGACGAACTTAAGGACGGGCTGTGCAACGCACCAACTACATTTCAGAGGATGATGAACGACATTCTTCGCGACTTTTTACATAAGTTCGTGACAGTCTACCTGGATGACGTCTGTATCTACAGTCGAACTCTGGAAGAGCACCTAGAGCACCTACGTCTAGTGCTACAGCGATTCAAGGAGGAAGGGCTAAAATTACGCCTTAAGAAATGCTTCTTCGGATTGCAAGAAATGGAGTATCTGGGCTACACTGTGTCAGCCGGAAAAATTTCGGTTTCCACAAAGAAAGTCGAGGCCGTTGCAGACTGGCCAGTGCCCAATACGCAGAAGGAGGTTCGCAGTTTCGTACAATTCTGCAACTTCTATGCGAGATTTATACACCATTTTAGCGACCTTACGGCTCCATTGACGGACTTACTGCGGAAGTCCCAGCCACATAAGGTTACGCTGACGCCTGTCTGTTTGGAAGCCTTCGAGACTCTCAAGTTACGGCTCATTTCCGCGCCATGCTTGATCCTTCCGGAGGTCGGCTCGGACGCGACGTTCACCGTGGCTACAGATGCTTCAACAGTGGGGATTGCAACAGTCCTGTTGCAAGACCAAGGAGGAGGTCTTCAACCAGTCTCTTACTGGGCGCGTAAGCTGAATCCAGCTGAGCGTGGTAACACTTACTCTACGTACGACTTAGAAGCTTTGGCCGTATGCGAAGCTGTCAAGCATTGGAGGTGCTATCTTGAAGGCTGTTCTAAGTTCCTTGTCGTAACAGACCACGACACACTGCGACATCTGCTCAGGCAACCGAACAACACGCTGAACAAGCGGCAAGCAAGATACCTGCGGGATTTGCAACCGTTTGTGGGCTCGATGACACTTGCATATCGCAAGGGAGCTCTGAACGAAGCCGACCCGTTAAGCCGGCGTCCAGACTTCGTACCTCAGGCCACAGTACCCTTATTTTGGGATGGCGAGGTTCCGTCAGATCGAGAATTACGTCGGAAGTCCCAGCTGCTGTTTGAAGACGCACAGTTAAATTCACTGACTGTTGAAGCGTTGCAGCTGAGCCCTGAGTTCGCTGATCTCATTCGCGAGGGGTTCTCACAAGATTCGTTTTATGGGGACGATGGTGAGTGGACAAGAGACAGACGGATAGAAGCCAGAGACGGGTACTTTTGGCGCCTCAATCGCCTCTGTATTCCACAGAACTCTAAGCTCCGACTGAGATTGATCACAGAGCTGCACGAAAGTTCGTCAGCTTGTCACAAAGGAGTTGCTAGCACTCTTGCTAAAGCACTCGACAGATTCTGGTGAAAACGAATCCGCCAAGACGTGAAAGATTTTTGTGAACGCTGCGTCGTGTGCCGACGAGCGAAGATTCGACCGCAGATGGCTGCGACTCTTTACCCATTACCTGTTCCACCCAGACCGTGGCACACGATTGGTCTTGACTACCTGACACACTTGCCTGAAAGCAATGGCTTTAACAGTGTGCTGATTGTGGTAGACCATCTAACTCGAATGGCCCATTTTCTGCCATGTACAGAGTCGATTACTGCCGAAGAAACTGCCACTTTGTTTTTACATGGAGTCTTCCGATTACATGGACTGCCTCGTGTGCTGATCAGTGACCGCGACCCAAAAATTGTCAGCGCTTTCTGGCAGACACTCTGGAGACGCCTTGGAACGCGTCTGAACATGTCTTCCAGCCGACACCCAGAAACAGACGGATTGACAAAGCGCGTGAACAGCACGTTTCAGCAGCTTCTTCGTTGCTTCTGTGGCTATGATGGCTCTGATTGGTCGACACTTTTACCACAAGTGGAGTTTGCGTACAACGCTTCGCGTGCACTCGGAATTGAGCACACACCGTTCGAGGCTAACTTTGGTTTTTCTCCTGAGGAGCCTCCTGACCTGCTCTTCAGCATGCGACCGTCGATTCCAATTTCGCAAGACGCAACAGAACGGTTAAAATTGTTACAGGAAGTACATACCCTGGTACGCTCAGTGTTACAGCTACATGAAGACGAGATGCAGGCGCGCACAGAACCGTCTACAGCGCCACACTTCGCTAAGGGAGACAAGGTGTCAGTCGTCACAGCAAATCTTTTTCTGCGAGGACAACCGAACGGGAAACTCAGAGACAGACAGCTCGGCCCTTTTTCAGTGGAGGAGCAGATTGGAAAACACAGTTACAGATTGAACCTACCAGCGACAGTACGCTTACATCCTGTGTTCCATGTTAACAACTTACGACCCTGCTCTACCGCTCCGCTACGACCAGCTGTCCCAGTAACTGTACCTGAAGGAGACGATGAGGAGTTTCACGTTTCGCACATCTCTGCTGTGTGCATCAAGTCGCTACCTGGGCGACGAGGCAAATATTTGCTTTTCATGACGCACTTCAGTGATGACGACATTCCACCTGTCTGGCACCGTTTGAACGAGGTGCATCGAACAATTGCGCTACAAGAATTCTTGGAGACGTCCCAATGGCGCAAGTTCGCCAAGACTCAGGCGTACATTGACTTCATATACGCTTTCCCAGCGCGCATTCCTGAGTCCCAATAACTGCTTCAGTAAAGGAACCAAGAACCACGGAGGTCTGCCTCGCGGCGGCCTCATTGATCTGTCAAGAGGGGGAGGGTACGAGTGTGACGAGTACAGTCCTGCAACAGTACATTGCAGGACATTGTACATGTACTCGTTACGGATACCAAATCGTGCTTTTCCACAGGACGGACGTATACTCGTGGGTACGTCGCTACTGCAATATTGTAATGGTGCTGATGCTACAGTACGACCAGTACCTCCCGGTACGTACAGATATGCATAATTAATCTAACTAGCCAGATGACGCGCCAAAACGAGCTCTTCAATGCAGAAGGAGCCGCGTCGTGAAACCCAATGCTAGGCAGGCCGTGTCTCGAGGACAGATGACGACGGTTGAGCAGCACTAACGCCTGACACGTAAGCGAAGCTTGCAGGCGTAACTAGTCTGGGCTGAAACCTATTTAAGCCCAGTGCAGTAGAGGGAGGTGACAGAACCTTTTAACAATTCCTTTGTTCACTTACAACATCTACTGCCTAAGTACAGCAGTGAAACATCTCTCATCAATTGCCTCTCGACAACATCATTTGCCATCTTGCGACAACAGAACTAGACAGACTAGAACATATTTGTGCTAGCGTTTAGCTTTCAGAGGCTAACCGCCACACTTTTGTGGCAAGAACTTCCGTAGTAAGTCCGTCAGTGGTGCCATAAGGTCGCTAAAGTGATGGAAAAATCTGGCATAGAAGTTGCGCAGAATTGCACGAAACTGCGAACCTCCTTTTGCGTCGTGGGCACTGGTCAGTGTGCAACGGCCTCGACTTTCTTGTGGAAACGGATATTTTTTCAACGGAGACTGTGTAGCCCATGTACTCCATCTCTTGCAGTCCGAAGAAGCACTTATTAAGGCGTAATTTTCAGCGCTCTTCCTTAAAACATCGAAAAACAAGACGCAAGTGCTCCACGTGTTCTTCGAGCGTGCGGCTGTAAATGCAAGCGTCGTCGAGGGAGACAATAACGAACCTATGTAAAAAATCGCGAAGAATGTCATTCATCATTCGCCAAAATGTAGCCGGTGCATTGCACAATCCAAACGCCATGGCAACCCACTCCATCAGTCCATCAGTGGTCTAAAACACCGTCTTGTGGATGTCCCGATCACGCACTCGAACTTGCCAGAAGCTAGACGCGAGGTCAAAATGAGTGAAAAAACTTCGCGTCCTTAAGCTCATCGAGTGTGTCATTCGAACGCGGAAGTGGGTAAGCGTCCTCACGCGCAACTTCGTTAAGTCCACGGTAGCCAATCGGTCAATGTCCCTAACGCGTGGTCCTCGTGCAAGGCGCTAGGGATCTCGTAACGGCCATGACAAGCGAGCGACGCGGCTCGTTTGTCACGGGAAATCAGACTAGCGCGTGATGTCGCTAGTTAGATTAATTGTGCGTACATGTCGTACGTACCGGGAGGTACTAGTAGTAAAGTACACAACAATACCTTCGCTAAATTGCAGTGGCGAGTCCTTAACGTGTCGTACTTCCTTCCGATGAAAAAATACGGATCGAATTAGTAACGAGCACTTGTACAATGTCATCATGTAACGTACTGTTAGAGGACAATACTCGTCACACCTCGAGGAAAAGGACTAATGAGAGGTTAGAAGCGCTTCGAGGCAGCAAGCGCGCTCGGCGAGATGTTGCTACATTACCGTTAGCGCGAAGTCGTGATCTATGTGGTTAACCAATATAGACTGTTCTTATTGAAAAAACTGCAACATGTAGATGTAAATGATATGTATATGTATATATGATGCTTTATTGTGGTCCCATGCAGCTTGCTATTTGCCAAATTTACGAAAAACGGAACCCCCCCCCTCCCCCCTCCCGTGAAATGATGTTTTTGAATTTTTAGTGTTTTCAATAAAGTCTAGAAATCAGCCCGTATTGTGATGTTTCCGCGATTTGGATCACTAAAGCATGCGGGGGGGGGGGGGGGGAGGAGGGGCAAGCTTTACCGTTGTGATCGACCTACCTCTTTTTGGTTAGATGCTCGTGCACAGAAACATTTGTACGGAAAGATGCAATACTATGATATAAACGCGCAACAGCAATTCACTCGTAGCCTCACTCATTGTATATGCATTGTGCAGCTGATAGCATTTACACCTAAATTTGCAAAAGCACAACCTGTGGGCTAGCTGCTTATGCGCTCATTGAAGTACTTTATTGTCCCCTCTTTCTAGATTTAATCGCATATTACTGTAATGCGATTTATTAGGCAAGCAAAAAAATGGAAGGCCAAAACCCTGTGCTGTGCTTCAAATCGGGACTTACCCTTCTGCCGCACTGGCACTGATGAATTGTTAATATCAGGAATGAAGTGTTGATTAATATCAGGACCATATTTAACTAAGAGCTGCAAAACACGTTGCACCAGCTGCAGAATGTGCCCCACTGTCGCAGGGGCGCCCTGCGACATGCACGTCCAAATTGTGTTTTTAACAATGAATGCCTGGATGACTGCTGCTTCAGCTCGGCATATATAAGAAAATGAAACGCATGTCACTGAGCTAAAACTCATGTAAATGCCCTTCCAGGCGATTAGTCAATGCCTCATCATAGTGTGCAGGGCGGTAATTGGACTTTCCGACTAATCACGCCGCAGTCCATTTGATTTTCAAGACATCGCAAGTCATCGCAATCTATTCGGCTTTTTCGCAGTCAAACGATAGGCGAGCGCACATCATTACACTATACAGAAAAAACAGAAAGCAATAACTTGTGCTGGGCTTAAGCGCATGACAGCATGCAAGCAGTACGACGACGAAGAGAAGCCGGAAACTGCGACACGTGTTCGCTACATGCGCTAGAAGGCGCAGTTGACTTTGGCACACGCATGCATTCATCGAATCGAAGACTATCAACACGACGCCACTGCAAGGTCATAACGAGAGACATCGAGGCTTGTCCCTCCCTCTGTTCGTATTTTTCAAGAAGCTAATTAGGTCTTCACACGTCTTCACGACAATTTATAGTCATATAATCTTCTTAAATTATTTTAACTAAATTCCATCCGGGAGGGATCATTATGAAACACAAGCATGTATGGGTCATGACATGTAAGTAGAAACCATATGTGTGTATGCGGTGCATCATTACAAAACGGGATATTGAGTTGTGCACGAGACGTTCTTTGTTGGTTTTGTCCATGCTATAGCAGTCGGCTAGTTAATGCGCATAAATTAATGTTGATGTGTCATGAGCTTACTTTGGCCGCAATCCTTTTGTTAGAGCGTTAAAACATTCATTGGACGGTTCAAGCAAGTCGGCGAACCTTCCAAGACAAGTCTGCACTTGATAGTCATTGACACGATTTGACACGATTCGATTTGATCTGAGCGATTGCCTGAGCGGATGTCTTGTAAAGCTAAATGGATTATATGTAAAAGCATACTAATATGCGTATTGCCATGTTTTCATTGCGTAAAGGACGCACGGTAAGATGACGTCGTCGTCGACACTGCTGCGCATTAGTTTTTCTTGGCTGCGGCACTTTGTCCCTGGCCATTTACCCTCCACGTGTGCAAACTTGCAAGATATTGCAGCAGAAATATTCAGAAAGCTGACAGTGATGGGGAATTTTGTGTTGTCCCGTCCGCTCACCGGCCGGCCCAAGCCTACGTTTGGCGCTTATATATATGATTCAATTCGCACGTTGCACTCGCAATTCGCAAGTCGACCCAGTGTTGTGCATTACCGCCTACTGAGGAGCGGCGCAAATTATAGTTGGTTAGCTGTTGGGAGGCTGGAGTTGATTGACGATACTGTTGGCTAATCTAGCTTGGGCATTTTCGCCAAAAGGCGGGAGTGGACGAAATGGTGTCGTTCAAGGCGCCGGTGCTGACCATATGCGCCTTGCTCATATTGGTTACTGAGACATTGCTCGTCGAGAGCGAGGGAGCTGCTGTGACACACGTGAAGGGCGCTAATGACTTCAGGATTGTCGCGCCTGGCTCGGATGGCGGCAAGCTCTCATCAAGGGTGCTTATTGACACTTCCATTTGATATGCGATGCCTGAATAATGATACCGAGATATTATCGGAGTAAAGCGTAAGCGACAATATTGCTGTTGATGGCTCATCGGTGCTGCGGCTGCACGACACGACAACTATACGTTATTTGTGCTCGAGGTGTATATTAATTGTAATTTTGCCGACAAATCGAATTGAGTTTGGATCTGAAGAGTATGGTAGGAGTGCCACGCGCTGTAAATTATTGGTTTGCAAATAAGCGATCCCACGACGCCGATACTATCTGTACCAAGCAGCAATAATAACGTCTCATATATATTATGCCTTTTATATGATAACATCCATCTCGCGGCCGAGTGGACCAGCAATGATACTTATTTTCATATCTGATGCGGATATCGACAGTCGCTGCTCTCAGACGGGAAGATCGACGACCTGGACCTCTTTCTCGCGGACGGCGAAAGTGCGGGACATCGGAACCTTCTCGGTCGCCGTGGATACTACCGCGGTCGCGGTTATGGTGGTCGCCGCTACGGACGCGGGCGCTACTATTACCGCCGCCGCCGCTACTACTACCCTCGCCGCCGCTACTACGGGTACCCTGGGGGCTACTACTATGGGCGCCGTGGCTACCGTGGCCGGTACGGAGACTGAGGTGAGCATATGATAACGACATGCAGGCCCGCACTACCAGGTGATCCCGAAACTTGTTATATAAAAATATGCTTAGTATATCGTGAGTTATGGCACGTAAGTCCCTCTTCACATTGCTTAAACAAGTTTTGAACATCGTAGCGAGGGATAATTTAGAGTCGCTGCTTATCATTTACATTTCCGTCCTCGAGCGCCGACGAACTGAATATGCCCATGTGCCAGCTGTACGAGTATCGACCATATACATACGTGCACGGTTATTGAATGCCGCCCGCCCTCGCGACCTGTCTGATACAATTCCGACGCGAACCCCCCCGCCTCATCCTCTAGCTTCCATCACTATCGCGTCTGGGGTAGTGGTACCAACTACGATGGTAGTTCTCATGATACAAACCAGTACGCCCTCGGTTCACATATATTGTTTTTCTGTAGTGAGCAGTCTGGACGATGAGTGGCACGCTGTGCTGCAGGTTTGGGCACACCGCTGCATGAGAACGGAGCGATCATTGTGAATCAGCGCTTGTACTTGTTTTGTCATATGCCTTGCTCGCATGGAAATGTCGACGATGACACCTGCCGATGACCGATGCTGCTCTTTGATGACATACCACCCTACCCACTTCCCTATGATCCGATGAACGCCGGCGTGTAGCATAGTCGCGTCTGTATGTTTCTGCCGGCCTAGCCTCTAACGTTGGGCGTCTAAACTGATAGTTGACCGAGTAACCTCCCGCTGCTCGTTGCCCCGCCATCTCACCAGCAACTGCCGCTGACTAGTTTACAGTGTCTTTAGAAGAAACGACGACGTGCGTGTTGGAAATGCCGTCGTTGCCTTTCACTTTCCATAGTTGGTACCTGTCGCAATAAGCCAAGCCTGTAATGTACATAGTCGAGACTTGCTCACCAGCGCAGCAAGATACGCACCACCTGCTACGACTCAGCCCACGGAACAATTAAGGAAGGCCGGGTTTGCACTGTCCCGCGACCCTAACCTGGCTGCTGTTCTAAGGATGCTGTGCTTAGCGGGCACCATTGCTGTGTCATACATCAAGCATAGCAGCATAGCCAGCAAACTGTGCATCAACTGCGCTTAATCCGTTGTGATATTCCTTGGATGACATGAAAAAAAGGTGCCATTTTTGCAACGACATCGAGAATGCATAGACCACCGTTCACACAACACTTTCATATATCAACGCAGAGGGGGATCTGAGTATACGTACCAACCAACCGTACTACCCCCAACGTACATACATCAACACAAGCTGAAAAGTACGATGTCAGTCAAAAGCAACAGCACTCAATAGTCACTGGGCACGGGCTGCATCGTTATAAAGGTCACATAACCAGTTGGCACGAAGTACTTCCATCGCACAACAGGCCATCCCACCCCATCACAGGACACCGCACCACGTCATACCTTAACCCCATCACCGGACACCGCGAATATGGCATTCCATAACCAGTTGGCACGAAGTACTTCCATCGCACAAAAGGCCATAACAGGACGCCGCACCACGTCACACCCCATCACAGATCACAACGACATATAGCATTCCATAACCTAACGGCACCATCTCCTCAGAAATGACACCTCAGGGCAACACAGGATGGGAGCTGGCGGGTGAGCATTTGGGAAAAGCAAATGAAAGCAAAATAAATACATCATAAATCTACAAATCAAAGAGCGGCGAGCGTAACGCAAGCCAGCACCCATAGTTTGAAAGTGGAAGTAACAAATGCTTGCATGACTGGTAACAGCAGCGATGCCAACCAACAAGTGAGCTTAAAAGATATAACTCCAGCATTCTCGCAGCGCCTGCACAGGTGCATCTTCGACGCCCAACCACGACCAAACGCCAACTCACTCCAGCACACTCACCCTCACCCACCCGTCCTCCTTCACCCCCCCTCCCCTCTCTCTCTCCCCCCCTCTTTTGACCGCTTGTCAAATGAGCACTCAGCGCTGACCCCACGTGCCTCCCCCACTCCTATTTGCCCCCCGCCCAAGCCACACTGCCCCTGCGCACAGCACCCATGATTCCTCCAGCGCGGGACCGTGCATGCAGATGCGTGCTGGATGCATCGATAGAAGAGACTGTGCTGGGTGCATCGTTGCTGCGGCGAGTAGAGAGAGAAGTGGATTAAGAGGGGGGCGCAGAGGAGAGGGCGGGGCGCACGGTTGTTGGGGGAAAGGATATCTAGTTGGACCTGTAAAAGGACGCCAGGAAGGGCGACATGTTGAGCTTCGCGTTCGCCTGCGCCGCCTCCGCTACTTCCTGTGGCCCGTGGATGTACTTGGCGATGATGTGGTGGCGCTGCTTGTGCATGCGAATGATGAGGTCCAATTCCTCGCGGCCGCGGAAGACCATCAGGTTGATGGCGCGCGGGTCGGTGGAGCCGGCGTTCGCGCGAAACATGTCCCCGACGTGCTGGTTCAATTGACGCGCGGTTACGAGCTCCTCCAGGCGGTAACGCACGACGAAGCCCGGCATCGCGCGCACTATCTCCCGGAAGAACGCCCTCGGCGCCTGATGCACAGCCAAGTCGGTGACCGCGCCCGGCGGAAGCTGCGCCGCCAGCCCAAACACAGCCTTCCGTAGCGACATGCTATAGTTTCCTGAGCGCATGAGGTGTGTCGGGACTCAGCGACTGGACGAGGGGAAGTTCACACCACAGCTGCGCTTGCAAGGGAGGTCAGTCGGGGAGGTGGAGACCGAGTAAAGAAGAAACTCTAATCAAAATCATAAGCATTAGGGTTGAGCCGGACCACGGGGCCGGGAGAACAGGAAAGAAACTACTACAAAGCAGTTTCCTGTGCTCAGAACCAGGCACGTAAGCGAGGGGCAGATAAACAAGGGGTGCTTCAGGAGAAGGATTGGAAAGGGAGGACAGTGGAGTTGTTCATAGGCCGCGAGGATTCAGGCGGGAGAGCTGGGGATGGTATATACGGGTACGAGAAGACTTGGGGGGAGGGGGCCGGCGGGGGGATGCCGTCTTCCTCGCCTCTATCGTACCAGTAGCACTGCACTGCTGCGTATACAACACGAAGGGGAGTGTATGCGTGACCGGAAGGGGGAGGGGGGAGGATGACGTACGCAGTGTCGGGCCAAGAAGAAGGGTGGGTAGCAGCAGTCTTGGGGGAAGAGTGACAGCGCTCAGCAACAAGCAGCGACCAACTGTCGTCGTCGGGCAATGAAATACATATCAATATAGCATATGTCCTTATTAATAAATGTATGTGCGGAGACGATGGGCATGAATGAGCAATATTTGTCCCTAATTTTTTTTTCCGGGTCTTCCCGGGCTCAATCCCTGGCCATCATTCCGCCTCAGCTCCATAAAAAAGGCGTTGTATTCGTGGGATAGTACCTGTATACAGGGCAAATTGCCGCCCGGGAAAATCGCACAGAAAGCATTTTGTAAGAAATTTTCAAACGATATCCACACGTGTCACCATTTATCAGTATATACATACAATATGTTTAACCCGTTTTACACAAAAAAAAATCTTACAAGAAAAAGCAGTGGAGGCCACCAAGCAAAAAGAAGAAAAGAGGAAAAAACCTAAGCTCGAGGAACAGGAAGGCATCCCACCGCGTCAGCACCCGTTTTACACAGACGGTAAAACATATGTTCGGTTCTTTGATGAGCTCTGCCACCATCCGCGAAAGCTGAAACTTTTTTTTTTATTTGCGCCCCCGGGATATGGGACTGGCAGGGAACCCGCACCGGCACCCTCTACAAGCGGCGTTTTGCAAGCATGACTGAGAGCAGAAGTTCGAAACAAACCTCAACTCATCATCGATCATGCTCCCGGGTAGGCATAGCTCGTGTGGGTGCATTAAGTACCATTGTACGAGAACCGTACCGTACTGCGCTAACCCCACACGAGGCCAGTGTTGGAGTTTCACCAACTAAAACCTTCCAGTGACATGCAAACAAACATGAATGCATTCCCGGCATTGACCAAGAAAGGTCTGCCCTACCCGTCCGGGCGTCGACCCATTCGAGAAATGCGAGAAGGACCAAGGCCCATCTCACGGAATAAAACATTCCGGGAGTGCGATACATGAACTACAAAGAAAGCAATATGAGGGAGGGCTTGGCGCCATAACTAGAAAAACCTCCCATTTCCTGTAAAATGGGTGGCGCCATGAAGGGAAGGGGGGACACCGCCTAAAAGTAAGGCATATATATCTTCGGGGGATGTAGCGAAACGACGCACAAAACCATTAAAATATGGGGCTAGCACCCCAAAATTACGACGGTGGCATTCCCAACGTGGGCATTCAAGCAAAATATGTTATATAGATTCAATAACATCCCCGCCGCATGCAGGACAATGATGGAGAAAACGTTCACGCATGGCATGAATGCGGGCAAGACGACGAGCTGTGTGAAATACACGCGTACGCAATTGAATCATAATGTGTAACCCTGCAACGGCCCCCGCGGGAATGCCCGTGCCGTATTGTGGCAATGGGTTCCCAACATATGAGGCCTGGGAATAAATACTCCACGCATTAGTACATGCCGACGATGATGTTTCGAATCGACCCCATACCGCTGTTTTAACAAGGTTAGAGGCCTCGCGTGGTTGCAGAGACCTCCAAGCGGGTGGGACGCGTGTGTTTGGGGCTAATTCCGCGCTTGCCCTAGCAAAACGATCCAGCCACCGCACGGTCCCAGACGTCCAAGTATTTGGGCGCATACGACTAGGTTGGCGCACTAGATCGCTTATGAATGTATTTAGGGTGGGCGCTGTAAGGAACGCCCTAGTCCTAGCCGCTGCTGCCATTGACTATGCTTCTATGGGCGCTATTCCTAGCTCCCGTAGTAGTGGCGCTGTGGCCACCCCAGGGGCCTTTGCACCCACCCCAACTAGGCGCCTCAAACATTGATTCAATATAGTTTGTAATCTATTGACGCCGCTAGTCGAATCCACCCCCCATACTTCACACCCGTAAGTAAGGACCGGCAATATGCATGTATTAAGCACCGAGGTGCGTACATTAATGGGGATATCCCGCCCTCCTAACACCGAGTCGAGCGCTTCAACGGCGCGCCTACTTTTGTTTACCCTATCGCCCATGATATTTCGCATACTTAAATCCGAATTTATCAACGCGCCTAAATATCTATACTCATATACAACCGGTACCCGTCCCCCCCCCTAGCTGCCAACGGTCGGCTTGTTCGCGTAGTGCGACTACATCGGAGTGGCGGCCTAGCGCCATTACCCCGCATTTTTTTACACCGAATCCCATATAGTGATCCTCCGCCCATTGGGAAAAGTGGGCGAGCATGGCATGCAAGTTATCGAATGATGGCGCAAGGCCCACGGTGTCGTCGGCGAATAATTGGCCCGGCACCCTTAACGGTTGCCTAGAGTCAAGCATGTCAACGCAACCCGGCACCTCGCACCCCAATTCTTCTATCCCGTCAAATATATCATTAATAAATATATTAAAGAGGATGGGGGATGCTGGGCACCCTTGTCGCAGTCCGCGCTCTATTGGGATGGGGTCGGATAATATGCCCGGGGCCTCTCCAGTTTTTACTTGGACAATGCTATCCCTATATAGAGCTTTAAGGAAGGATAGCATATGTCCCGTAATCCCATTAGCCTCTAGTTTAGAAAATAGAAGTTCATGAGGGATAGTATCGTATGCTTTCCGTAAATCTATAAACCCCGCATACGTGGGTAGCCCTAACGCCTGGCGGCGGCCAACGACATCAAATATGCTCACGACTTGCAAGGGGCACTCTTCCCGTGGCATAAATCCCCCTTGCCATCGGCGGATTATTTTATTCGTTTGGCATACATCTTGAAGACGTTGGGTTACGACCGTCATTAGTAGTTTAATAAGAGCCCCCATAATGGAAATGCCCCTATACTTATCCATGACGGTAACGTCCCCTTTTTTTAGTATTGACACGACCGCGGAGCTACACCATTATATTAGCGATATATTATATCATATTGAAACTTTTATTCAGATATCAGGTAAGTGCCGGGTAATTAGGGTTTCCCTCCCTGCTTGTCTCTTACCTGTACACATACAGTTTAAGGCCGGTTCTTCGATGAACTTAGCCACCATCCGCGAAAGATGAGACGTTAAGCTGTTTAATTTTTTTTTATTCAGATATCACTTCCGAACATCACAGGTACGGGTACTGGTACTGTAGCGAAATCATTTTAAAATCTCACTAAGATCGCATTTACCCGCTAAGATCGCGATTCAGTCTGAACAATTAATGTTACCCGTACTTTATTATTTTTGTTCCTTCTTATACTGTCAAATGGATCTTAATTAGACAACCGTCAGTGCCCCACGGCTGATCTATATGTGGTTTACCCATTTGTTAGGGAAGCCCTACCCTAATCCTGAATTTAGAAAACCGCATCAGAGGAAAACACATTGTGATAACTAATCGGGAATGATGTCGTCGCCGACGGACAAAAGCGCCCTCGATATGCGGTTATTAGCGAAGAAAGCTCATTCTTTTCTCGCCCAGCCTTTGAGAGCATTTCATGAACTCTTGACACCGGGAAGTAGGTTACAGTCGGCACACACCCCGGTGGCTCATCAATACTCTCAACCCGAAGCAGCTCAACCCCGGATACTCTTCTATCGCGTCAGTTTCATACTTGCGACGGACGGGTTTTCCGCTTTAGCGTCGTCTCGCACAAATTCTGACGAAGACTGAAGAGTGCGTGCATCAACGTAAAAAATACGAAAAAGGAACAAAGTCATAAATCAAAAAAACTTAATCGAGTGAAGTTATCCAACAAAGTCACGACATGCAGCGTGCAGCAGAGGAGGCGGCAGTAGACGGGTGCCGAAGTACCGACACGAGGCGGTCTCACATAATAAGCAAAGACGACAATAGAATGAAATTATGTACAAAAGATGCCATTGTCGAAAGGTTGTCGTGGTCTTAGTCATTGGACGGGAAATGGGAGGCTGTAGGGTTTGAGGGCTTTCCTGTAACGCACGGCCAGGGACGTGAGGGCAATGAGCCCGAGAAATTAGGGTCCAAATACTGTGCATACGATGAGACAACATACGACGCAAAAATGTTCGCTTCACTTAGTAGGAGAAGTTAATTGGTTATTTTACCTTTTGACGTGGTGGCATATTTGGCAAATGAAGAAGACAGGCAAGTAAGAGAAACTGAGAATGCGGTTGCATAGCTAATGAGTGACTGTGGCACCAAAGCGTTGAGTCTGCTTGTTTTATCATATTGCGTTGTGTAATTTAAAGAGTACTACTACGAAAGTATTCGTTATATGTAAATGTGATCGGAGATGTCGAAATGAAATATCAATGCTCTCAGAATCGCATGTAGTCGTTTTGAGGAGTTGGAAGCCATCAACCTCTTTCGCCTTACTCTCGAAAGTGCCACGGTGAACATCGAAACCCGCAAGGTAGCGTCGGAGTTTCGGTGCAACGTTGACGTTTTGTTTCGCGCGCTGATGAGTCGATGAGTGCATTTGTACCATTTTGACGCATGGCATACCCCTTTGGGATATAGCGACGTGTCATCAATACGACAAGTAATCACTGTCTGGCATCAGGACTCGAGGTGTGCTGAAGGTTGGGTGCAATTGGATGGTCTTTGTCTTTGCCAAAGCCTTGCCTCCCGAAAGTAAATAAATTCCCGACTAAAATCCTACAATTACAGCTATGATTGCTTGTAATCAATTAAGGAACGCGCAATTACCACCAAGGGAGGAACAATATAGAGGAAGAGGACAGTTTGGCATTGGAAGGCCAAATCTACTTAAAGCATGTTAAAAAAATAAATAAAAAATCAACACAAACGCATAAGGGAATTGCTGCGTCGGTTTAAAAATTGGAAAAGGTGACCAGTCAAAATGACCAATTAATTGTGAAATCAGATCGACATAACAATGGCCTAACGAGCAGGTAAGACACAGAAACGGAGGAAATATCAGATAAGGCCAAAATTGATGAATCAGCAGAAATAAAACGAAATCAGAAGAGGAATTGGCAGACAGGATGGCTTCGCACCTACCGTTGCGTGCGAGGTCCCGTGTTTTGTTTGCCAAGGCAATGCTTGCGCTTCCATTTCCCGTGTCTTTGATTTCGTGACCCTCTTCCCTCCTACTTATCAACCCCCTTTTCCCCGTCCCCTGTGCCTGTGGTACTTGATGTAATCCACTATCGTGTCCAACAGGATGGCATCGCAACGCGCGCACGTACATTCGACTTACAAACGGAATAAAAAAGTGGCAGCCGCGAATCGAGCCATAAGCGTGGTTTCCCCTCGGAGAGCAGTCGGGAAGGGTTCACGATAGGGACGGCAATATACCGACACGGTGGCTAACAGTGACGGAGACTGCATGATAAGGCGAACGGGAGCGAGGTCGTCGGTTCTTCCTTCATCGTCCGCCGCCCCAAATCCCCTCGAGCACCTTCCGTCGGGTGTTTTTATTGCGCAGCGTCTTCTTCGACGGCGGCGTTGGTCCTCCTCCACCGGCGACGGCGGGCGAGGTGGGCGAAAGCGCAGAAGCGGGCCAAACGTAAACTCGTTTCCGCCAGGCTTTCGGGTCTTTGTCGAGCCCCGTCACGTCGCCGACCCGCCACCCTCCGTTCCCGCTCTGGTGAAAGTGCCAACTCAGGCGGTCCGCCGCGCCCTCGTCGCACGTGTCGGCGTGATTGAGGCTGATTTTAGCGGAGGAGGCGAAGCCGACCGCGCGGTGCGGGCGCCAATACCAGTACGCCCCGTGATGCGCGCGTGCCAGGCTATCGCTACCCGTGTGGTCCATCATCACCTCCGTCCGTTGCCCAAAGGCGCCCAGCGCCGCGCGATCCCCGCCCTCCAGCACCGCGCACACAAACAACCACTCGCCGACAAGCGGAAAATGCTCCGTCATGGTGGCATGGCTGTAGGGCTGGTCGTAGCAGCACGCCCACTCCTCCTCCAACGCCGCCAGCGGAAAGTCGTGCAGCACGCCCGCCTGCAGAACAGAAAATATATATTGGAACCAAGGACAGACTGAAACTTGGGCGGTCTGTATCAGGGGGTGTAGGGAATACATATATAGGAAACTTCATTTACGGGCTGAAATTTGGGTGAAATGTGTTCGAGGGTGTCGTAGACAAAAAAAATATGAAACATCTGCAGACTGAAATTTTGTTTATATGTATTTGAGGGTGTAGGGAAAAATATATAGGAAATTCTAATAGACTCGCGTTTGGGCGGTATGTAGTCCGAGGTAAAGGCAGGAAATTCAAATTTCACAAACAATTACAGACCGGCATTTAGGTGACGCGAATTTGAGGGTGAAGCATAAAATCATATGGACTCAGTTTTGGAATAGAATTCGACACTGCTTGACTGATATAAGCTTCTACGGACTGCCCTAGGAAAAAAAAGTTCAATACGAAACGGTTTATCATTTGAAACGATGCTTACACGGGTTAATACAACTCTATCTGTGTAATCAAATTTCAAGATAGAGGATGGGCCATACAGTGCAACAAAAGATATATACAAAGCAAAAGTTAGAAAATAACAATCTAATGAATGATTTTAGTAACCTAATGCAACAAAGCAAAACGCATTTACCGGATTTCGTGAAATAACATGTAATTCTACTTTTCAAAATGCTATTGAATTCAAACGACATGTGTGAACAAGAAAAACCATTGACATTTTACACGAACCATGTTTCCGCGTGAAACCAAGGACTGCTTTTAAGTCGCCTCGTGAAATATTGGTTAAATTCGAAGAATGAACATCATACAAACGCAGTCAAATTCAAACGAGCAAGAAAAGTTCCGCTTCGGTTATCTTAATGTATGGACAATGCAAACAAATTCGACAATATAAAAATAAGAGGGCTCTGTTTGGCTTTCTGAACAAAGCAATGACTATTTTGAACTCAACATCGAATTTCACCGGGCTTCCGTGAATTGATTCGGTGGCAGACGCGGGGCGATCGCATGTTCTTGTTTTGTTAAATCCGACAAAACAATGGTAAACTAGGGTCTCAAGCATGCAACCCCCTTAGTATCACTCACCCCCGTCTTGTCGTCGCGCCTCTTCTTGTTACCCCCTAACATGACATATCCAAAACCCGTTGCTTTCAAATTTGTGATGCACTGGTCACCGCTTCTAGGACCCTTGGGCGAATTTGCTCGCCACGCAGACTGAACGCTCGATGTTCAATTTTTGGCGTTAAAGCATCACGCAAGTACACGTACATTTACCGTAAACCTTCGCAAGTTCCTCAAATTGGGATACATTTATTTGATCTACACACATACATACATACATACATACACACATACACACAAACATACATACATACAAAACATACATACAAAACATTGAAAGCGCGGAAAATTAAATAATAGCAGAAAAGCTGAATAAAATCACAGACGGTGATTGAGAACCACAAAAAATACCAAGAAAAGCACATATGGACCGACAAATGCAATGAACAGTTTCAGCAAAGAGAAGGAACGCAGTGCAGCGACACAGGCCTGCCCGCCACCGCACTGTCCCACTCTTGACCAATTGGTTCCAGAGACGAGTCGGTACCTCAACCGCAAACTCTATCTGCCTCCCTCTCTCTCTCTCTCTTTCTCTCTCTCCGACTTACCCGCCCATCCACGCCAACCGAAGCAATACACGCAGCGACAGGCGCACACCTGCAAGCCAGTGGTCGCAGCTTGACTCGGACCGCAAACGGGCTGCCCCGAATATGCCGCCCGTACAGGCGCACCGCGACGTCGACCTCCTCCACCCGCTCCGCCTCCCCCAATGCGTAGCTCGCGACATAGCGCCCATCATCGGTGCCTTCCACCTCCACCTCTGCCTCAACCGCCTCCTCCTCCTCCCCTGACTCCACATCCACCACTCGAACCGTCACCTCAAACGGCGCGCCCTCCACCGCCGCCACCGACCCGTCAACGCCCGCTGCCTGTACCTCGAACACAGACCTCCGACCCGGCTCCGTCACCACCAGCCCCTCCCCGCACGCAGTGCACGCCTCCGCCGAGACGTGAGTAAGCGCGAGCTGGAAGGGGCTCCCAGCGACGGGCGTATTGTGCAGTTCGACGGAAACACTGACGGCACTCCGAGACAGCGGTTGGCTAGCCGACGGGCCGGGGATTGGCAGCGACAGTTTATACACGCCGTCTGACGAGTCAAACACCGCCTCACCCCCCACCATCGCGCTCTCGACAGCCGCCTTGTCCTTCTCCGGCGTCGTCTCCCCTTGCTCGCCTCCATCTGCTGCTCCGTAGACGGAGACAACAAAGGGGAGGCCGCCGGCGGTAAGGGGCCGACCCGAAAAGTCGCGCGCCAGTATGATAAACTCAGCCGCCTGCCCAGCCACAACCACACCGCGCTCGACGCACTCGCCTGACACCTCACAGTGCGCGATGGATACAGAATGCAAGTCGGCACGGCCTGTCTCCCGCTCTCGCTCCTCTTGCCCGTCTGGCACACGACGAAAACAAATAAGGAAATGTCAAGTGAAGTCATCATACATATATAATCCTATTGTAATCGTAAAATCCGAGTGTAATTCTACCTGTATGAAATTGACTTTGAATTTTCATGCTTATGAGGTAGCGATTCGTGTTTCTTTCATATTGGTTGTGGAAAAAGAACACAATTGGGATATATTAACGTAATAACAACAAATCACACTGCTGGAGTGGCAGGTCAGGATCGTCACGTGATATATGAATAGGAAGATAGGGGGCGAAGGGCACACAAACTGCATAAGTGGAGGGCGAGTGGGCTCACCGCTTGGATCAGGGCCAGCATAGGGCGTCAGCAGGTGCTCCACCCGCTCTAGGGCGCTTTCCACGTCGGAGGCTCGCTGCTTCAGCGCCTCTCGTTCCGCCGCGCATCCCTCCTGCCAACTCGTCACGCCCGCCGCCGCCTCTTCTAAAAACTGGAAGAAGCCATTCGCGGAGCAGCTGCGCGCCATGACGCAGAAATATAAGCAGAAATCGTATCCGCAAGGGCAGCGTGGTCGCAACGAACGACGACGGTGGCGGGGGAGGAGGCGAAGTCGGGTGTGATGGAGACTGCCGGGTTAGGCAACAGCTCGTCGAAGAAACGGCCTAAATAGGCATCCACAGCCGCGACGATACTCTCACGCTGCTCCACCTGCACGCAGCGAGCGAGGCCAGCCATGACGGCTTCTATGAAACGAGGAAAGCGGGAGAGCTGGAACATTGCGCCCTCGGGTCGTAACATGGCGCACGCTGCGGCTGAGGGCCACCCCGGTTGCGGTCGGCGTCGGTTCAGCTCCGAACGTACCACGCTCCCCCCAAAAAGATTCCGCCTCGCCCACAAACGCCGCACACTCCGCCATCACCGCCTCCGCGAGCCCAAACCACCGCGACTCCATTTCCTCGGGCAACATCCGCAGCTCAGACCCCACGCAGTCCAACAGTCGATGTCTCAGCGCCTCCAGCTGTCGCATGTAGAGCTGCATCAGCCTCGGCACAGCCGACAACAGAGTTTCCGATGCCGCTTCGACCGCCAACCGACGAACCTCCTCCCTACCCGCCCCCGTCCCCCCGGCGACGTCGTCACAGCCAGCCTCGGGGAGACCCAGCGCGGCATTTAGAAACGCCAGTTGCTGTCGTTCCTGTTTGAGTTTGAAGATGGTCACCGGGACCCAGCTGATCGGATGTAGTCGAGAAAAAGGCCGTTGATCCGTCCAACGAGCGCGTTACAGCCCGCGCGACCGGTCGTCAGCAGGTCACCCATCCCCGCGCCCTCGAACCACGCCACCTCCCCCGCCGCCTGCTCGTGCAGGATGTCGTACGGACTCTCCAGCACATCGCCGGCGCTGCTGTACTTGGCGACGTCGCCTAGCGACAGCGGCTCGTTGGCGGTGGCGACGTACCCGTGACGCAGCCTAACCGAGTCTCCCATCACCGGAGCGGCCAACCACGTAGTGAGCGCGGCGGGGTCAGCGAGCGCTTCCGCCGGCGCCTCCTCCATCCGTTCCCGCAGCCTCTCTACCTTGCGCGCCGGTAGCTCATCGCACATGGTGAGCACGCCTGCGCAGACAACCAACGGAGCTCTTCAATGTGGCGCGCACCCACAACGCGTGACACAACTGCTCAGCTGCCACTTTACCAATCGTCGGGCATTTCACTTTATACGCGGCAGTGGCACCAGCTAATAGTTAAATCCAGCAGCGATTAAGAAACGCCACCTATTCGTGCTGCCACAGCCATTGGCAAGTCAATTGCTGCCATAAACAACTGTGTGCATGTGTGTGAGAGAGAGAGAGAGAGAGAGCAGGGGGAAGGGGGGGTGGGGTGAGAGCCCACGCATAAGTATGTATAAAAACTTCGTGCGCATGGCTGTTCGCGTTGTGTGCGATGCTTGCGTGGTGTAATTCATGCGGTGCTGGCTGTCTGCGAGTGCGCTTAACCGCGAAGGTAAAAAAATGTATGTGGTCGCACACGAAACACTACATGTGTGAACTGTTTATGACGCAATGAAGAGAGGTGATGTGGTCGAATGCGGCTCTAGCTGTTTGTGTTTTTGTGTCTTTGTGCGTTTGAGAGAGAGAGAGAGAGAGAGAGAGAGAGAGAGAGAGAGAGAGAGAGAGAGAGAGAGAGAGAGAGAGAGAGAGAGAGAGAGAGAGAGAGATAGAGAGAGAGGGAGAGAGAGATGTCGTATATGCGAGTATGTGAGCACACGCATGTGCGGCTATACCAGTACGTAGCAGTGCATATACGTGATCGTGAATATGTGACGTTACGGCACTCTCCGTAATATACGTCTGTCATACCATGTGTGTGTGAGTGTGTGTGCGCGCGCGTGTATGTGTGTGTGTGTGTCTGTTTCGCCAAGCTCACCTACACGAGGAGTGAGAGAGGGGGAGAGGGAAGAGAGGAGGGAGAGAGAGAGAGAGAGAGATAGAGAGATAGAGAGAGAGAGAGAGAGAGAGAGAGACATGTCGTGCACGCGAAAATATGAGAGCACACGCATCTATGGCTATACGAATCTGTGACAGTGCGTATACGTGATCGTGAAAACGTGACGTTATGTCACTCTGTCTGGCATGCGCCTATCATACCATGTGTGTGTGTGTGTGTGTGTGTGTGTGTGTGTGTGTGTGTGTGTGTGTGTGTGTGTTATAGAATTCCTTTATGTATGAATGTTTGTTTAGAGCGTGTTAGTCTGCATGTGTTCATGGATTGTGTGTTTATTCCTGTCTGAATAATGCTGTGTTGATCTTTGTATGCGTGCGTGTGTGTGTGTGTGTGTAGGTGGGGGAGGGGGGGTGAAGCTGTGGGTGAGAGAGAGGGCATGAGTGTGCACTTCTTTCAGTATGCAGATGTGGGTATGTGAAATAGCGGCGGTGTCTTTCTTGATGGGTGCTGTGGCTGGGAGGAGTATACAGTATACATGCACATTTTGTAAGCGCTGCGGTTTCGGCCCTCACCTATGGTGCGGTCGTCGACAGCATACTGCTGCAGCAGGGCGAGCGCCTTGGAGTCGTTTGGCTTGGAGGTGGCGGGCACGACGGCGAGGAAGATAGAGTGGGTGTTGTGGGCGGTGATGTAGCGTCGGACGAGGGCGTCGGTGGCTGCGGCCATATCGGGCGGGCT
>JAPMLY010003031.1:0-27236 GCA_026401115.1 Tetraselmis chui | reverse complement strand
AACCGGGAAGCATCGCCATGGCAAGGCACTCGCTAGCAGTCGTCCAACCTTGTGAGTTTCGAGACTCCATGGGAATGAGGCTAGGAGCTGCGCATGACGGAGGAGGGTCGCAGTCGGAGGAGCGACACGGTATGGCGGCGGAGGTCCACAAGATCTACCACCGCCGGAAAACTGGCTACGGAGGGTTTTTGGGTAAAAAACTTACGTACCCATCATCTTTTGAGGAGTGGCGACTCGATCAGCGTGTTCGACCAACCTCTCCCCCAATCGGTACCAAGTTATCGACATGCTGCCTAAGGCAGGGTGCCTAGGGTTATCGCAACGGCACTCTGCTTATAAAGGCGCCCCCATGAAAGCGTAAACCATTGGAGGAGGGTACGCGCGGATTTCGCACGATCATATAGGTGTTGCAATCAAACGGAGACCGACAGAGGACAAGAGAAAATCTGGCGCGGAGGCAGGAGCGCGAGCAAGACACCGTTTGCATCTATGGACTTTCTCTCTTACCCGCCCCCGGAGGGGTAATGAAGTCTAGGCTAGGAGGCGACTTGCGAAGGGAGGAGCAACGATATCTCCGACGGGGGAGCGCGTGGATCGGTACGGGACTCTCGACGGCGTGTGCGAGGGTTTTTTTGCATGCCTTCCCCTTTAGCTCCGGCACGACCGGAGTCGCACATGAGCATAGGTCAGGTAGGCCCATCGCGACGAGCGCCGGCTGATCACCTAGGATGTTCATCGCCCTCGCAGGAGGTTGAGCATGCCGCGCATCGTGGAGACTAGCGACAAATATTTTTTCATACCTAGTGTACAATTAGTGTTTACTATTATTAATTTTACGGTATTGTTACTGACATTGGAGAGGTTGAGGTTAGAGGATTCATGCCGTACATCCTACGATCAACAAGGTACTCTAGAGGGCCTTCTCATAGGGTCGCCCGAAGACAGCAACCGTTAACTCGGTGATTGTTGCAAACAACTTCATTTCATTGAAAATGAAAATGAATACAATTAGCTGAAATTCTCAGTTAATACGCAGATGCCGTCTTGACTGTACGGTTTATCTAAAACCCTTGATGGCCTAACTTCTGCTTTTTCATGTACATCTTACTTGGGACGCGGTATGGGGTCAAAAAGAAAACGTTGCCGAAACGTGAGAAGCTCCACACGATGATGGGAAAGGGACAAACCGCGGAAGGTGATAATAAGTGGCGCCTCCATTGTATGCCGCATCATGGAGTTTCGTGAAGTGTGACGCTTTTATCATACCGCTCATAACCTTCCAAACTGTCCCGGGTTTTCGTGACAATCGTGTCATCGGTTCCATGCTATCCCTGTTCCGATTCCCCCCCTTGCAGGCGTAGTTCCATAACCCGACTTGTAGTATTCTCTGTCATTCTGACTTCATGCTCGTGTACCTCGTTCCTTGAATGGCTACATGCTTGCAATCATAAGTAATGTGCATTGTTGTTGTAGCGGCTCGACGCATTCCTATCCTCTCTCTGGATATTACTCGAGCAAGTCTATAATGTTTGTCATCATCATGAATTTTGATTTACAAAAAGCACTATAGACACGAGGACATTTACACCTTGCTATATTTCTTTTTTCAATCTTACTATCTAATCATCCCGCCTTCCGCCTATTGCACTAAAATTGAGTTGTGATGCTATTGATTAACTTTCCATCCAAGCAACTGCACTTGTTGGACAGCCATGATAGCTTAGTTGCAATCAAATAATCTTGAGGTGTTTCAAGAAACAATGCAAGGAAAGACCAAGGGGGACTAAGAGTGACGAGAGGGTAAAGAAGTCAAGGAAAAGACTCACTCAGCGTAAGTCGGATGATACATGAAAAACATGTTGCTCCAATAAAGGGTAGCGCGGTCCTTCTTTTAATTGAAGGGCCTTCACGGATACAGTCGGGTTTTATTTCAGACGTTCCCTCTTCGCGTTTCCTTTGCCTGCCCGTCCCTCTGTGGAATAATCAGCTGCTGCATTCTACGATGGTTTTTCGTGGCATGAATGATTTCAAGTCAGATCAAATGTACGCTCAACATTTCCTGGGTTATGGTGGTTCTTAGGCTGACGTTCGCATACTTTCAAACTGTCAACGGGTCATTGTTCGTCTCTGATGGCCAAAACCAACAATCGTCAACAACCATTCCATGGCGCGAGCTCGCGCTGTGTCTGCCCGAGGCAACCGGCAGCCATTTAGTTAGTTGACACATTACTTACAAAAAATATGCAGTGGTTGGGAGTGTTTGCGCTGGATTCTGAGAGGCAGGCGGTCGACGACTCTTGCTACGGCGGAGTTCCTCAACAGGCCTAGTTGCCATAACCACGTTTTTCTGATCTACATATACATTGTTACATGAATGATTATGAACATCGGGAGTGATGAAAAACAAACAACACAATTCGCCTTAGTTAGCGGCAAAATATTGCAACAACAATTATGGGCAACAGCCGGCGAGACAAAAGAAACCGCACCAGCGTTGCATCTTCGCACCAGCGCTGCATCTTCACCTGCTTCCCGCCGGTAACCCAATATCCCACTCGCCAATTGACTGGGTATGAGTGACAGCCTTAATCCTCGAGAGAGGCAAGCTACATAGTGTACAGTGTACTATCCGTTCCTTCTTCATACTGCTCACAGCCAAGGACTCCCGGGAAGCGACTTCGACATTTCCGAGGGCTCGAGCTCGCGGAGAAGAGACTCCGGGAAACTCTTGAAAGACTTGAACTGCAAAGGCGTAGAATTAGAGAACTCGCTGACGCGCTTTAGTGCGGTGTTCAGGCACACATCGCTGTCGCCTGAGAGCGCCGCCGGGCTGTTGAGCTCACGCACAATTGCGGCGCGTTGCTCGCAGTACAGTTGCATGCTGTGTTTGAGCTCCATCCGGTCGCTCTCGGCCCAGCGTCCGGGAGACACACAGAATTGGGAGTTAAGCGCGTCGTTGGAAACACTTGAAGAAGTGGGATGAAGAGAAGGGATCTTCAGGGTTCCGGCTCCTTCCGAAGCGGATACTCCATCGAGGAACAGGGCATTGGGGTTCTTGATTTCATCCAGGCGAGGCGGGTCGGCCGTGAGGTCCATCATGGTTATAAGGTCAAATAAATTCGTAGTACAGAAGCGCACTTGAAGGCTGAATATCTTCAAAGCTGGACTCTTGGTTGCTAAATACTAGGTGCAACTCGTCCCTGGTGACTCAGACCCAGACAGTCTCTGGAGGCGAAACGTGAAACCGTGAAAGCGCGTTATTGAGGGTTGAGATCGGCAAACCACGGCTCGGCCTACAGCGACTAAAAGTATCGTGTCCTGTGGGGAAAGGAAATGAACGTATAAGCAAATTAGCGGGGCGCTTGTTTGACGCAAACCTATGGAAAACGCTAGCACAAGGATCCAGGTTGCAGAAGCGGGCCAGGCGATGGGCGGCGTCTGTGGCGCCCTGCTGTGAAGCCTGAACTATGACCTAAACTTGCGTCTGCGTATCTGTAGACCCGCTGTAAAATTTCGTATACCTGTAATTTGCGCTTTACGGAGGAGGCTCTTCGCCTCTCACACACATAAAAAGCGGTCGTATATTTTTTTTCCGGAGCGGGAATAGTACATATGTGTATGTGCGGTTCTCACTGATGGTATGTATTATACAATACATTATCACCAAAGATTTGGGATATGTGGTATGTTGTGGTACATGTAGTAGGTGCCTGTGCCCGCTTAATTCTCTAATGTCAGGCAAGACAGCAGGAGCTCACTCTGGGTCACAACGACCGACCTTTGCATGGCCAAAACAGGGCAGCACCCTGGGAGCCTCACCTGGTAATCTCTCTAGGTCCAAAGGAACAGGGTGACCTAGCCAAATTGAGCTAGTACGGGATAAGTTACCTACCCATCCCCCTCCATGGATAGCTTCATACCAAAAAATCCGACGCGGGGCGCCCGCCGGCGGCGCCGCGGCGGCGTTCCCGGAGGGGGTGCGCTTACAAGCCCGTCGGCATCTACCTCTACCTCCACGCGGCAGGCGCTAATAACCATGCACCCGTGCCATGGTTGGTACGGTAGGGGGTAAACGAGGTACCGGCAGCTGCAATGCGCTTGAGCAACAACTGTCGGGTGTCCATGTACGCCGGAGGGTTTTGGAAATCAAAATATCCGTACACTAGCACTAGGGTCTCCCGCTCGGACAGTCCGATATATTTATTCGCGACTCAATACTCGCAAATGCTCTTCCCACAAGGGGGCGGCGTGCGGCGTATGCGAATGTTTTTTGGCGAAAGGGGGTACGGACGGATCAGCGGTGGGACGCGGGTGTTGGAGCTGACGGCGGGCAACCGGGAAGCATCGCCATGGCAAGGCACTCGCTAGCAGTCGTCCAACCCTGTGAGTTTCGAGACTCCCGTGGGGGCGAGGCGAGAAACTACGCATGACGGAGGAGGGTCGCAACCAGAGGATCGACAGGGTGTGGCGGCGGAGGTCCACATGATCAACCGCCGCCAAAACAACTCGGTACGGAGGGTCTTGGATTAGCTATTTCCGCACCCGATATCTTTTGTGAAATGGCGACTCGATCAACGAGTTCGACCAACCCCTCATACAATCGGTACTCAGTTATCGACATGTTGCCTAAGGCAAGATGCCTAGGGTCATCGCAACGGCACTTTGCTTATAGAGACGCCCCATGAAAGCGTAACCCAATGGGGGAGGGTATGGGCGGATTTCGCCCCATAAGATGGGTATTGGAGAGACGGAAACGGACATGGGACATGTGAAAATCTGGCGCGGAGGCATGAGCGCATGCCAAACACCGTGTGCATCGACGGGCTTCCTCTCTGCCCAGCCCCCGGAGGGGTACGGAAGTCTAGGCTAGGAGGCGAGGTGCGACGGGAGGAGCAGCGACATCTCGGACGGGAGAGCGCGCGGATCGGGACGAGACCGTCGACGACTTATGCGCGGGGTTTTTTCGCCTGCCTTTCCCCCCCCCATCTCCGGCACGGCCGGAGTCGTACATGAGCAGAGGTCAAGTAGGCCCGTCGCGACGAGCGCCAACTGATCAATGGGCTGGTCATCGCCCTCGCAGCAGCTGCAGCATGATGCACATCGTGTAGAATAGCGACAAATCATTTTTCATACCCGTGTAGAGTTGTTGTCTACTTGCACGAATTTGACCGTATTTTCACTCCCATTGGAGAGATTGGGATGAGTAGTGGTTTCATGGCGTATGTCCTAAGATCAAAACGGTCCTAAGATCAAAACGGTACTCTAGGAGGCCTAAGCATAGGGGCACCCGAAGACAACAACCGTTAACTCGGTAATTGTTTTAAACAATTTCATCTAATTTCGTTTCCGACGTAGCATCCGACGTACTGAAACATACCAAAACGTATCAAAACGTACCAAATATACCGACAGGAAATTTCGTGCAATAGTTGCCGTAATTTGGGTTATTGGATAACCGTTATTCGCAATGTATTTGGTTCAGATTGATTTAAATCTAGAGGTTTGCATATCCAACTCCCATGTGTGCGGGACAGTGGCCCTAGCGGTTACTGTTACCGTTAGTAACGGCACGTCGCACCTATAGGACAGCCACCTTGTGCTGGCATTTGTACGCAACCAACGACTTGAGGACTACCCTAACGGTTAACTCTAGCTAGCCCTCGCCTCTTAAGCCAAAACTAGATACGAGCCTAGCACTCTATGCTTTCGCACTCAGCCCATCTAGGCTTCGCGCGGGCTAGGGTTTCAGCCACAAGACACGTGCAGGTATTGAAATAATTGATATGCCCCGCCCGGATTTCAATATTTCAAATATTTATATAGTATCGCTCACATTTCCGATATTGTGTGACACAGACATACATACTTACATTCCTTAGTTACTTACCATGACTAAAAAAAGGTATCCATTACTCTACCTCCTCTCCCCCTCCCCTTTCCTTCTCTCCCCTCCCCTCCGGCTTCCCCCCCCCCTCCCCCACAAACCAGCCTCTCACCCCTTCTGCCCCATCACTATCACCCGCTTTCTCTATGTCTCTTATTCTCCCCTAGACCCCCCCTCTCTCTCTAATTCTCTCTCCCTCCCTACACTCTCTCTTCCTTTATCCCCCCTCCTCTCCCTCCCCCTTCTCTCCCCTTCCCCTCCCTCCCACTCCTTTTCCCTCCTCCTTGTTCTCTCTTCCCTTCAGTCAACCCCTCGGTCCGCCTCTCCCTCTCTCCTTTTCTACTCCCCCCCTTTCCCTCCCACCCCCTCTTGCTTCTCCTCAATCCTTCTCACCCCTTTACTTCCTTCCTTTCTTTGTCTCCCCCTCTCCCTTCTACCTCTCTCCTTTCCCCTCCTTTCATCCCTCGCCCCCATCTCCCTTCTCTCCCCGCTGGCCTCTCACTTCCCTTTCTCTCTCTTTCCCTTTCCCTCCTCTCCTTCACCCCTTCTCCTCCCTGCATTCCTTAATTATTTTGTAAAAAGTCCTTGATCCGATGCGTCCCAAAAAGAAACTCCGCTCTCTTCCCCTCCACCCCGCGCGCGCAGCGCGCCCTTCAGTATGAGAAGGGCCGAAAGTAGGGTAAGTCTAGAGTGAGCTTAATGTACGTTTGTCAAAGTGCCGCGGTGAAAAATGCTGCAGCCCACTCTACCGGACTGACCATCCCCGGCGTACTAAGCTCGGTGGGAGGCTATTCGCCAGCATCAAACCCCATTTTTGTAAGGTACTGCCCTTTTGGGATCCCTTTTAGGCCCGGGGTGTGCTCCGTTGGCACCATTGGCAGCACAGAAACCGCCTTAAGAAGCGGCGTAGGGCTCCGGAACATTAGATGGCAAAGGAACTAGCTAGCGCCGCCATTTTCCGCTCATTCTTTTCCATATAGCATATTCACTTGCTAGGATACGCACACGGTTGCGAATAAGAAGGCAAGTAGTGCGCGGGAAGTGAGACGTGGCTTTTGATTGGTTCGAAAAAACTTTAAAATTAGATTAACGACTCGGCGTATTACACATGGCTGCGCGCGTCGTCGACTCCAATCTTGCGCTATTTCAATGCTCATATACTGGGAAAATTCGGTAGCGGCACTAGAAAATGGTAGTCCATTCATATGAAAGTCCTTCCGTGAAGTTATGTCAGTATAGGAGATATGTTTGGAGCTCGAGGCGGCTAGGAGAGCCTTATGGCGGACGGTGCGTGAGTTGCGGGATTTAACGATGTGCTAACGACCGCATGACCGTCCCATTTTGGGCGCATTTAAGGGTTGTCGACCCGCGCTAGAGCTAACCCATTACCACATCAACATGCCCTTAGGGCCTACTATGGGGAGGCTATGAATGCCTTATATACGTGCTTGGATTCGGCCTTTGGTGTGGGCTGCCAGGCAATTATTGCAAGAAAAAGCTGTGGAAACCACCACTAAAAAAAGGACAAAAACACGACCTCCGTGTAACTATCCGTTCCATGTTAGAGTTGGGAACGGATAATTACACGGAGGTCGTGCCGGCCCCACAAGGGGGCCAGCTATGGTGACTAGAGAAGTGAGAGGAGAGAGATGGCGGCCGGCGAAGGCACCGGCAGGGCCGGCCGACCGCCACTAATAGGGAATAGAGTACCGCTAATAGCATAACACTAAGTACTAGGATGACAAATAGCTACCTTGTACATAAATACTAGGCAACGGGATGCTAGTGCTATCACCCCCCCTCATGGTAGCCGAGGTCTTGACGTCGTCCTAGCTTGCGTCGAGGAAGGTGCCATCTTGGTCGAAGGTGTAGTGCTTGTAGCGTGTGTCTCAGGCCGGGTAGGTGTAGCGACATGCGCTCACAAGAACGTGCCGCTACCGGCGAGTTGCCGATATGAAGCGGTTCCAAATTTACTGCGTAATGTACTATTCTAACATGTAGCGGGAAAAGCTGTCAACGGGCGAATTAGCCGACGCATGAGAGCGACCGGCGAGGAAGAAGCAAAGCCAACAAGGCCATTAGGAGCGTGTAGGCACGCAAAAGCACAGACGGGCGCTCGTGTTGACTCCCCCCTTTCGCCGTGGGAAAGTTAAGCTCCTTGCTAAGTTAGGTGAGCGTTGTTGCGTTACCCCGGGAAAAAACAATAACAGTACTAATAAAAGTACGCACGGGCCGAATTTTTGCGGGTCGGTCTTAAAAATCCAATCCGGTCGAGAGCACCGGCAGGTTGAAGGCTAGGTAAGATTGGAAGCTGGGCGGGGCGAGCGTGGCGCCGGGCGCTTTACACACGCTCTTCTCCTTTTTACGTGGGAGATGGTAGGACAGTCGCGGACAACCAGCTCGAAGGCGAAGCGTGGTGTCGGTTGGACGATGAATTACTAGCGTGGCGCTGAGCGCTTTACACACGCTCTACTCTTTTTAACGTGGGAGTAGGTAGGACTAGCGTGGCGCCGAGCGCTTTACACACGCTCTTCTCTAGTGTAACTTGGTGGAGGGCCCATAACCTGTTAGAGTTGGGAACGGATAGTTACACGGAGGTCGTGCCGGCCCCACAAGGGGGCCGGTTGTGGCGACTAGAGAAGTGAGAGGAGAGAGATGGCGGCCGGCGAAGGCACCGGCAGGGCCGGCCGACCGCCACTAATAGGGAATAGAGTACCTGTTCTAGTCTGTCTAGCTCTGTGTCGTAAGATTGCAATTGATGTTGTCGAGAGGTAATTGATGAAAGATGTTTCACTGCTGTACTTGGGCAGTAGATGTTGTAAATGAACAAAGGAATTGTTAAAAGGTTCTGTCACCTCCCTCTACTGCACTGGGCTTAAATAGGTTTCAGCCCAGACTGGTTACGCCTGCAAGCTATGCTTACGTGTCAGGCGTTAGTGCTGTTCAACCGTCGTCATCTGCCTCGAGACGCGGCCTGCCTAGCATTGGGTTTCACGACGCGGCTCCTTCTGCATTGGAGAGCTCGTTCTGGCGCGTCATCTGGCTAGTTAGATTAATTATGCATATCTGTACGTACCGGGAGGTACTGGTCGTACTGTAGCATCAGCACCATTACAATATTGCAGTAGCGACGTACCCACGAGTATACGTCCGTCCTGTGGAAAAGCACGAATTGGAATTCGTAACGAGTACCTGTACAATGTCCTGCAATGTACTGTTGCAGGACTGTACTCGTCACACTCGTACCCTCCCCCTCTTGACAGATCAATGAGGTCGCCGCGAGGCAGACCTCCGTGGTTCTTGGCTCCTTTACTGAAGCAATTACTGGGACTCAGGAATGCGCGCTGGGTGAGCGTGCATAAAATCAATGTACGCCTGAGTCTTGGCGAACTTGCGCCATTGGGGCGTCTCCAAGAATTCTTGTAACGCAACTGTTCGATGCACCTCGTTCAATCGGTGCCAGACAGGTGGAATGTCGTCATCACTGAAATGCGTCATGAAGAGCAAATATTTGCCTCGTCGCCCAGGTAGCGACTTGATGCACACAGCAGAGATGTGTGAGATGTCAAACTCCTCGTCGTCTCCTTCAGGGACAGTCACCGGGACAGCTGGCCGTAGCAGAGCGGTAGAGCAGGGTCTTAAGTTGTTAACGTGGAACACAGGATGTAAGCGTACTGTCGCTGGAAGTTTTAATCTGTAACTGTGTTTCCCAATCTGCTCCTCCACTGAAAAAGGGCCAAGCTGTCTGTCTCTGAGTTTCCTGTTCGGCTGTCCTCGCAGAAAAAGATTTGCTGTGACGACTGACACCTTGTCTCCCTTAGCGAAGTGTGGCGCTGTAGACGGTTCTGTGCGCGCTTGCATCTCGTTCTTGTGTAGTTGTAACACTGAGCGTACCAAGCTGTGTACTTCCTGTAACAATCTCAACCGTTCTGTTGCGTCTTGCGAAAAAGGAATCGATGGTCGCATGCTGAAGAGCAGGTCAGGAGGCTCCTCAGGAGAAAAACCAAAGTTAGCCTCGAACGGCGTGTGCTCAATTCCAAGTGCACGCGAAGCGTTGTACGCAAACTCCACTTGCGGTAAAAGTGTCGACCAGTTGGAGCCATCATAGCAACAGAAGCAACGAAGAAGCTGCTGAAACGTGCTGTTCACGCGCTCTGTCAGTCCGTCTGTTTCTGGGTGTCGGCTGGTAGACATGTTTAGTCGCGTTCCAAGGCGTCTCCACAATGTCTGCCAGAAGGCGCTGACAAATTTCGGGTCGCGGTCACTGATCAGCACTCGGGGCAGTCCATGTAAACGGTAGACTCCCTGTAAAAACAAAGTTGCAGTTTCTTCGGCAGTAATCGACTCTGTGCATGGCAGAAAATGGGCCATTCGAGTTAGATGGTCTACTACAATCAGCACACTGTTAAAGCCGTTGCTCTCAGGCAAGTGTGTCAGGTAGTCAAGACCAACTGTGTGCCACGGTCTGGGTGGAACAGGTAACGGGTAAAGAGTCGCGGCCATCTGAGGTCGAATCTTCGCTCGTCGGCACACGACGCAGCGTTCACAAAAATCTTTCACATCTTGGCGGATTCGTTTCCACCAGAATCTGTCGAGTGCTTTAGCAAGAGTGCTAGCAACTCCTCTGTGACCGGCTGACGAACTTTCGTGCAGCTCTGCGATCAATTTCAGTCGGAGCTCAGAGTTCTGTGGAATACAGAGGCGATTGAGACGCCAAAAGTACCCGTCTCTGGCTTCTATCCGGCTGTCTCTTGTCCACTCACCATCGTCCCCATAAAACGAATCTCGTGAGAACCCCTCGCGAATGAGATCAGCGAACTCAGGGCTCAGCTGCAACGCGTCAACAGTCAGTGAATTTAACTGTGCGTCTTCAAACAGCAGCTGGGACTTCCGTCGTAATTCTCGATCTGACGGAACCTCGCCATCCCAAAATAAGGGTACTGTGGCCTGAGGTACGAAGTCTGGTCGCCGGCTTAACGGGTCAGCTTCGTTCAGAGCTCCCTTGCGATATGCAAGTGTCATCGAGCCCACAAACGGTTGCAAATCCCGCAGGTATCTTGCTTGCCGCTTGTTCAGCCTGTTGTTCGGTTGCCTGAGCAGGTGCCGCAGTGTGTCGTGGTCTGTTACGACAAGGAACTTAGAACAGCCTTCAAGATAGCACCTCCAATGCTTGACAGCTTCGCATACGGCCAAAGCTTCTAAGTCGTACGCAGAGTAAGTGTTACCACGCTCAGCTGGATTCAGCTTACGCGCCCAGTAAGAGACTGGTTGAAGACCGCCTCCTTGGTCTTGCAACAGGACTGCTGCAATCCCCACTGTGGAAGCATCTGTAGCTACGGTGAACGTCGCGTCCGAGCCGACCTCCGGAAGGATCAGGCATGGCGCGGAAATGAGCCGTAACTTGAGAGTCTCGAAGGCTTCCAAACAGGCAGGCGTCAGCGTAACCTTCTGTGGCTGGGACTTCCGCAGTAAGTCCGTCAATGGAGCCGTAAGGTCGCTAAAATGGTGTATGAATCTCGCATAGAAGTTGCAGAACTGTACGAAACTGCGAACCTCCTTCTGCGTCTTGGGCACTGGCCAGTCTGCAACGGCCTCGACTTTCTTTGTGGAAACCGAAATTTTTCCGGCTGACACAGTGTAGCCCAGATACTCCATTTCTTGCAATCCGAAGAAGCATTTCTTAAGGCGCAATTTCAGCCCTTCCTCCTTGAATCGCTGTAGCACTAGACGCAGGTGCTCCAGGTGCTCTTCCAGAGTTCGACTGTAGATACAGACGTCATCCAGGTAGACTGTCACGAACTTATGTAAAAAGTCGCGAAGTATGTCGTTCATCATCCTCTGAAATGTAGCTGGTGCATTACACAGGCCAAACGGCATGGCGACCCATTCCATTAAGCCATCAGGGGTCTGAAAAGCCGTCTTGTGAACGTCCTGATCACGCACTCGAACTTGCCAGAATCCAGAAGCGAGGTCGAGGTGTGTGTAAAAGTTCGCGTCCTTAAGTTCGTCCAGTGTGTCGTCCACACGCGGTAGCGGGTAAGCATCTTTACGCGTAACCTCGTTAAGACCGCGGTAGTCAATGCAAAGACGTAGCGAGCCATCAGCTTTTCGCACAAAAAGAATTGGCGAGCCGAATTCACTGTAGCTGGGGCGTATCAACCCAGCTTCCACTGCGTCTTTAAGCTGTCGATTAAGCTCAGCGCGCTCTGCGGGTGACAATCTGTTCAGACGTTGACGTCGCATCGGGCCAATTGTTTCAATGGGATGATCCCACTGTCGGCTTACAGGTGGAGAGTCGACAGGTCGCAGTAACTCCGGGAAGTCATCAAAGAGTAAAGACCGGAAGTTATCACGTTGTTCTGCTGTTAGTTCCTCTCCAGTGTGAAAGTCTGTCGTTTGTTCAGCGACTGACGTAAGTTCAATGACGTAAAAATCAGCATGACGTCCTCTGCTGCGGCGCGTCTTGCGCATGAGCTTCTGAACTTTCGTAGACGACAGGAGTAGACACTCAGGGCGTCGTTCCTCGAGTGTAGTCTCCACAGCTGTGCCGTCCATTAGTGTAAAAATTCTGGTTGTACCAAATTGTAAAGAGGCCTGTTCGTCATCAAGCCATGGTAAACCCAGGATTAAATCAGCTGTGCGTAAATCACGTAAGACATAAAAAGTCCGGTGAAACTCGTGTCGAGCCAGCTCAAAAGTGACGTCGCAGACTGTCGTAGAAGTCACTCGTTGTCCATTAGCGAGTCGAACTGGGGTTTTACTGGCAGACTTCCGAGTCTGTAAAGCAAAGCGTCGTACAAAGTCCTCTGACACAAAATCAAGTGTCGCAGCACAGTCCACTAATCCAGAAATGTGGTGTCCGCCATCAGGAGTTTTCACAGTCAGCTCAGTTCGAATTAACGGGCGAGCTTCCGTGAGGTCAGTCAGTAGGGCTGTAGCTGTCGAAGAAAATTGTCGCAGCGTAGCGATGGACTGTTCCGAGTCGTCTGTTGGTACAGGTACCGAGTCGGGTTGATCAGGTGCTGTAGGTTCTGGTGAGTCGTTAAACGCACAATCTGCGTCGACTAACCACAGCTGTACAGGCCAAGGGGCTGGAGCAACCACCTCCTGTTGCGCTGGATTCTCCAGTGACTGACGTGTAAAAAGCTGTGTCCTTGCTGGGAATTCTTGATAGAGTTTCCAGTGCTTAGTCACCTGAGTAAATTTCGCCCACTTCGGTAGTACAAATACAGCCATCGTAGATGTCGGAGATGTTCGACGACAATCCTCAAAATGCTGCGCAATCTGCTCAGCTAACTCCCAGGGTGGGTTGATGAACACCCTCTCTCCTGTTAAGTCTCTGTCTAGAATCGAGTCACTCGGCGAACAGTGAGGTAAGTCACCGTGCGAGTTAAGACCTTCATCATCAGCACATCCTTCCAACGTGAAGTTGAATCGTGCATGCAGAGGGTCAAAGACTGAGTCAACCAGTTTCCAATCAACTGAACGTCTGGTTACAGGTTTACGACTCTGTCTCTGCTTAGTCTGACGACGACGACCTGCTACTTGCGTTACAGGTGTCGCAACTGTAGTCGATGGAGATGCCGAAAGGTTTATCGACGACCTCTGTCGCTAACAGTGTCTCAGAATGAACAGTAGATGTAGCCGGCTGCTCCAGTTCATTTGTAGAACAGCCTTGCCACCATCATTGCTTCTTAGGTTGCATTGGTGCCTTGCCTTTGAACTCCGGGCATTGGAACAAACGGTGTCCCTTCTTGTGGCACTTGAAGCAAAGTCCTTCGTCCATGTGTCGCTTACGCTCCTCAGCTGTCATTGCATTTGCGATTGAATTAAAATCTTCGCGACCGGATGGTTGACCACGTCCACCATTGTTGCCACCACGACCACCATTGTTACCACCTCCACGTCCACGTCCGCGGCCTCGTCCTCGGCCACCCTTGTTACGTTTCCAGACGTTAGAGGCTTCCTCAAAAGGGTCTTCAAGGTTGCGCTTGCGAGAGGATTGGGTAGATGGTCCAGCAGCAGACCTTGCATTGCCTAATTCCGGCGAGTCTGTCACGACGTCATTCAGAAAGTTTTGTAGCTCCGCGAGCGTAATCTGGTAACCTAGTTGCGCTCGGTGTGATCTAGCCAGTCTCTGGAGGTCCACGTTTGCAAGACCAGTAATGAAGCGTACACACTGTACCTCCGCTGTCAGGTCTTGACGAGAACGGCGTAAGTAGTCGTTGTACTTCTTAGTAAAAAGCGCGTAACTCATCGTGTTGCTCTGTGTAAAACTTAGCAAAGCTTTAATTGCGTCATCCTGAATGTTCGGAAGAAACGTAGACTTGCGTATCTCCGCAACAAGCTCGTTGTACGTAGATGGAATTGGAGGATGATTTTTCCGGTTCAACCACCATCCACCAAGGAGTCCAGAAAACTGTGAAGTAACCCAGAACACTGCATCGTACGAGTCAGCTGCAATCCCAAGCATTACAAAACGCTGAGGCTGAGCTTCGAGCCAATCCTCCAGTACAGGTGGGTCTTGACCATTCTGGTACGGTGAAGTAATGGCAGCCTTACGCTGAGTCTCCGTAAGAGTCACTGATAGTCCTGCCAAGTTGTGGGTAGGCATCGGCATTCCCACTCGTAAATCTGTAGGTCCCACTCCAGTCAGTCGGTTGATGTGTCCAACAATCAGCAGCCAGACAGAACCAGAGTCGACCGTTGTAAACCGGGGGTACATGTGGAGCTGTCTCGGGATAGACGTGTCTTCATGCATGACTGGAACATGTTGTGTCATTGCTCGATAGAAAGATTCCCACTGAGTCACGTAACCAAAGTGAAGTAAATCACTCTTGTGCTTCTCAGCACGAAGTAACCCAGTCTGTGCAGGCGTAAGTGTCAGACCGTCAGTGTTGATGATTTCCGGGACGACGTAAGTGCCATCCGGATTAACTGTCGACTGTTCCAAAACAACCTGCTCGACCTGAGCAGGTGTACGTAAGTTGCTCGTAGCAAACAGGACAGGAATAGACGCAGAGTACACGGAAACAAGCTGTCGTCCTTGAGGTAGCGTAACGTTCACAGGTTCACCACTCAACAGCGTCAAATCATCCGGTGTCAAAACAAGACCGGTCTCCTCGTGTAATTCGCGAATAGCAGCGTCGACAGGCTCTTCGTTGGGTAAGACAGAGCCAGCAGGGAACCAAGTTCTACCAGTACGAGGCTCACGCTGAAACACCAACTTCAAATCCGACCGTTTAGTTCCTCCAACGTGAATTACCAACACCACGTAATGACCAGGTCCAAGAGAAGCCATCTCAACTCAATCAAACAACGTCGAGCAGTTCAATAAGCGAACGAAAGCGTGCGTCGACCAAAGAGCTCCGAAACCAGTGTGGCGGTTAGCCTCTGAAAGCTAAACGCTAGCACAAATCTGTTCTAGTCTGTCTAGCTCTGTGTCGTAAGATTGCAATTGATGTTGTCGAGAGGTAATTGATGAAAGATGTTTCACTGCTGTACTTGGGCAGTAGATGTTGTAAATGAACAAAGGAATTGTTAAAAGGTTCTGTCACCTCCCTCTACTGCACTGGGCTTAAATAGGTTTCAGCCCAGACTGGTTACGCCTGCAAGCTATGCTTACGTGTCAGGCGTTAGTGCTGTTCAACCGTCGTCATCTGCCTCGAGACGCGGCCTGCCTAGCATTGGGTTTCACGACGCGGCTCCTTCTGCATTGGAGAGCTCGTTCTGGCGCGTCATCTGGCTAGTTAGATTAATTATGCATATCTGTACGTACCGGGAGGTACTGGTCGTACTGTAGCATCAGCACCATTACAATATTGCAGTAGCGACGTACCCACGAGTATACGTCCGTCCTGTGGAAAGCTATGTTGAAAACAAGGGGATCGCACATCAGCCTTTATATTTGTGGCGAGTACTCTCCTAATGCATTACATTTGATTGCAGGACTTGTACGCATCGCTACTTGTTGCATTCCGTACACTCCGAGTGTACTCCCGCAGTTGTACAACCAATGTAGTGAGGTCAAGCCCATGTACAATACTAACGTGCTTACAAGTGAGATTAACTAAGCGACACGACGTGCGTGATCACGTTTGTGCGAGGCGACACTCAACGCGTCTCATGGGACGTACTTCCGAGGGTCGCGTGACACTTCAACAATGAAGTCGAGCTAGGATGGGCTACTTAAGCCAACGCAATGAAGGGGGGAGACAAGTAACTTTTCTAATTTTCTTTTCAATTACATTAGACCATTTTGCATACAGTTACGTTCGCGCACGTTCTCACCGCATTAGCCGTGATTAATTGTTACGCATTTCGATGTCTAGGCAAACTCTCACACTTTAGTAGACTGATTGGCAAAAGGCCAAGATTCTGAGCGATAGTGTATGACGCGACTTTCGAGAGAACCACATTCAGACTTTGCCGAGGGCAATACGATTGGACCCGTGTTGCGACTTGATAGTTGGCAAGGGCTACTGATTCTACCTAGATGCGCAACATGTGTTGGCATGGGACGAGCATGATGCGTAGATACGCTGAAAGGAGTCGATATGGAGTGCACGGAAATATGAGTTGAGTGGTGGACACTATTGTAGTATTTTCGGATATTTATTACATTGTCCCTCGTTTGTCGAGAGAGAACTGTCGACAACAGTTTATGCTACCGAAGAAGTCGCTGCCTGTGCAACCTCTACTACGACAGTATCTGGGAGAGTCTGTCGTGCTTGAGACACTTACCTGCTGGTTGAAGTGATGTTTCTTTTTTCTGGCTGACGATGGTAGCTGCTGACTGTTATATTATCAGATGCGACTGATATTATTTTGTCCCGTAGTGTAACCAGGGATCGAAGTAATATTACTAATAATGATGACACTCCAGATGATACGGCACCGGGTAGGGTACAGTTACTTGTATGTGTGATGCTGATATACATGAAAAGTACTGCTGACTTTCCTATTACAGGAACTTCGATACGCTTTGATGAAAACTTTCTTACAAGAAAAAGCAGTGGAGGCCACCAAGCAAAAAGAAGAAAAGAGGAAAAAACCGAAGCCCGAGGAAAAGCAAGGCATTCCATAGCATACGACGTTTTGATTTAAGGTTAGGCTCGGATGAATTTATTTTGATGACTACCTGTACAATAATAATGAGAACTATCGCTACTGCTGGTACCTTACATGTATCGCTTCTCGCGCTACCCGGGCCGGAATTGAGCTAGTCGCTATGTCCCTGCCTCATGCTGACGAGCAGCAACGACGAGATGGGACGACATGATCTCCATAGAGGACTGCATGCGACACCCATTCTCGATATGCTCGAGTTGTTCATCGGCCGTTTTACTGTAGATCAGCACGTCGACCAGATATACCACGCAAAACTTGCAAATATACGGGGCTAAAACTCTGTCCATCGTCGCTTGGAATCCAGACGGGGCGTTACAAAGTCCTAAGGGTAGAACGCAATACTCGAACAATCCGTAATGGATTCGGTATTCCGTCTTATGAATATCGCCCTCTTTAACTCAAACATTGTGATAGCCCTTACGTACATGTCCATCGTACTGAAATAATGAGCCCATGTAGTGAGTCGAGTAATTCATCGATGCGGGGCGGTAACGGTGTACGGTCTTTCCTCGTAAGGTCGTTGAGTTTCCGATAGTCTACGCTTATACGCATGGCACCATCCTTCTTGCGAACAAATAAAATCGGGGCACCATACGGAGATTTACACGGACGAGTTCAGCCTTTTGCGAGTAAATCTTGTAAATGTACCTAATCCTCTCGGAGTTCTGCCGGTGACATACGGTATGTTCGCTCCTTAGGTGGTTCATCGCACTCCAAGTTAATCTCGAAGTCACACTCGCGGGTTGGTGGTAGACCGCCAGGATCCTTGATGATGTCCGTAAACTCATTTAGGGAATCCCGCAACGAAGTCGTCCACTCGGGTTGGTGGTCGGTATTGATGTCGTCGACCGCGTCATCATACTTCTCGTAGTCCAATCACGAAGAGGTCTACTGGTTGCTGTCTAAGCAGTTTTGCCACCGCATCCGCCTCCAAGTTATGTACTGCTACTTGTACGGTGTACTCGTCGCCAGACACCATAGCTTCGCCAATTTTACGGTCGCGGATCGTTTTAGTACACCAATATATATCCGTGTTGACGGCTTGTAATCAAGGTTGACCGAGGATGATGTCGAATTTATCCAGTTCTGTCATAATTGCGTCCAAACGTATGTCCATGGTTCCTATTGTAAGCACTTCATTTTCCGTAGCCGCTGTCGAGTCGTAGTTGTGCTACCATATGCCAATTTAATCCGGTATTTCTCTCAAGAGACGATCGGAATGTGATGCTCCCGTACCCACTCAACCTTACAGAAATTTTCTGAAGCGCCAGAATCCACCAAAGTACGGCATCGATGTCCGCGTAGGGTGCCTTCCAACACTAAAAGACTTGTTCCAGACTGGGTCGTAGATACGTGTAGCGTCGCAAGACCATTCTCCTCTAGTCGGACGTTCTTGTTCATCCACCCGTCGATCGGTGTTCCAAAAATCTCGTAACGAAAAGGGAATTGCTGATCTCCACGAACTAGATAACCCGTACGCCGCGCCGAAATTAATTCCTTCCAGGTAGCCTATACTTCCCGAGAAGTTGACGTGGCATTCGGTATCGATCCGGGTCGAACGCGAGCGATATGCACGTAGCGCTTATTCTGTCCGGAAGACTCGGTTCCTAAACATCGTAAATTTGTTTCGCTCACCTTAAATCTAGTTGTCTCCGTAAGAGTTCGCGATGTTGTGCGTTCCGGGCTTACGTCCTCAATCTCTTGTTTGCCACCACGAAAGCATACCATGCCAATGTCCTCTTTCGCTAATAGCACTCGCCGGCCATCGGTAACAAGAGTCGTCGAGTGAGTCCAATAGGTCTTCGGGGGGTTTTGTAGCTTATGGGGCAGAAATCGACATCGGTCGGTGTCATCGACGTAAACTTGCGTCGTCCATCTTGTCGGTCCAACATTTTGCCTTCTTCCGTCTATTTCATCGTTCGTAGGCATGTAAACACATTTCTTGTTGCCGCCAGCTCGTCGACAAGTCGGAAATTTCGCAGCAGCTTGAATCATGGTTTTGTCCTCCATTTTGGAACCACAATAACCGCTCTCACGTGGGGATGAAGCAGTTTACTCCGCAAATACTGGCCCAAAAATCTTCTGATTCGTTAAATGGCGCATTTGGCCAAATTATCCAATACTTCTGCAGATCTCTCTCTTGAAATGGGCGCGCCGGACAGCAAAATTCCTCCGCCACTTGAGGCCGTCATAAAAACTAGGCAATTAAGGTCGTCATAAAAATTAGCAATAAGGGCGTTGCCTTATGGGAGAGTGTCGTAGATCGCAGCTCACCGAAAAAAGTGGTCGCGTGTGAATGACTTGAAGTGGGGGGGCATATCATGTAGAGCTGTGCAAACACGTTCAATATGGAAGGTAACTAGAGTATACTTAGTAACAGTCACAGTCACACGAAGGGACAGTCACACTGACAACCAACCGGAGGCTTGGTGTCGGAACGAAGGAAGTGAGGAGCTTAAGGCTAGCGACAGCTCCGTATCGACACACTCTACAAGTGTCTAGTGGAGAGTTGTGCTTGGTCATGGCATGTACTAAACAAATCTAGACTAGCTTACATTAGCTGTATGTAACGAATCACGCATCCTACCGTCACTAAAGACAGTAAAAATATCCGAAGCACTACTAAAGTACTATTGAACCACATAACGGGGATGGGTCGGTAACTTGAATGAGCAACTCCGACCGTCTTCGCTCCGGGCATGGCCTCCCGATGAGCGACAAACTGGTGGACATAAGGCCCCTTGAACAACAGGCACCGTCCACCTCTCCCCAACCAAGCCTAGCTCACCCATGTCAATATATCCGTAGCGACACCATACGGTGCACACAACAAGGCGCAGCTCGCAGATTTTTGAATATCGTCTCCCCGACAGCTCTCGCGCCACCCACTTTGAAATCCGAAAATGTACCCACTCCTGTTTTACGAACAGACAAAAACAACCATCGCTTACAAAAACCCCCCCTCCCCGGGGGCGGCGCGCCACACCACGCCCCACCGAGCGTCCGGACGTCCATGTCCGCCGCCAACATCCTCCAAACCCAGGCCCCATCTAGCATGGTCGTGCACCGCCAACACACGCAACCTACTCGAAAACACAATATAACCCAACAAAACTCCAAACCACTCTTCGAATCACAAGCGGTCACTATGTCCTCGTCCTCTGACCTCCTCCCCACTTACAGACAGGTGCTCTTGCGGGACCGCCCGGAGCATGCGACCTACGTGGACTTCTCCAACCCCAAGACTCGACTCGCGCGACATCCGCTCGCACCATTCCTCACGGTGCCTCAGCCACCCCCGGAAAAGCGCAACTTAGGCACTGCTCTGGACCCCTCCCTTGGTCGAGGACTCCAGACCCCTCTGGTCCTGGCGCCCCCCCGGTCAACTAACGACCTCGGGCCGGCCGACGACCTATCTTCCCGTATGATCGACTCATTACTCCTTACATGCCAATACTCCACCCCCCCCTCCCCCCCACCTCGCCAGCTTCTGTCTCCACGGTATGTTCCTCCCGGACTCGACCCACCCCTCCGGTACGGTGACCTCGGCATGTTCGGTTGCCCGTCGCTGGCTACTCGAAAGCATCAACCTGGTCACCGACCTCCCTCTCCGCGTAAAAAATACGATAGGCCGTGAACTCGTCCACCACTCGCGGTGGACAGCGCGAGCCACCCGTACTCCCCACCCGTCAGCACGACCGTGTTACGACGCCACCCCCATGTCCGACGACCTCGCATCGGGCTTCCAGGAGATACGACTAGACATTCCTACCTCATGTGTCGCGATCGGCTTTTTGTACCATATCGCTTCACATCAGCGCGAACTCCGCTCGACCGGTCCGACACCACCCACCGCTGAGCTCTCTCACCCATGTTGACCAAACTAAAACAACAGAAAGTCCAATTCCTCCGAGCAGACTCGATCGATGCAGTCTCATGACGAAGGCTCAAAATTCGCTCCCCCCTTTTCAGTGATCTATTCAGCCGAGAAACGGTCGCCCTCATACATGACCTCCTCACCTCACACATGTCGACCCAGCTCGTCCCCACCGGCATCACCTAGACGACCCCACCCCCTTGCTTGGTGGAAGACCTGCCTGAATCGGTCCAATTCCTCCTCCAATTCGCGGACGCGATCCTGCCAGTGGACGACCCCACCCCGATCGAGAGCGACCCCTCCTCCCTATGGGTAAATATCCCCCACCTGCCCAGTAACCCCATCCTTTCACAATCATGCCCAGTTTCACTGAACCTATTTCCTACTTCACTTCACGAACCAGTACCCCCTAGCCCCCATCTTCACAAAATCACCATCACACCCCCTCCTATCACTGAACACGTTCCATGCACCTCCATGGCCAACACATGCCCCACCACCGTCCTCATCCAGTCCCGCCCGACCCTCTCCCTCCCATGTACCAACGCTGACGGCGTCATTCCAAACACACAATGGCTATACACGCTGCTCCACCAGACCGCAAAAGAATTCACATCCCACCACACCCCCTCCGCCCCCCCTCCCCCACACCCCACTCGACCTCACACACCACACATCCCTCCAAAAATTCCCGGACGGCTCCTACTTCCGCTCCCACCCCTCCCCCATCATCAACACCAGCATCCAAGTTTCACTCACAACGGAAATGTAGTGCATCCTCATCTCCATCAACGGCACAGCCACAATTCCTCTCAAACACACATTCATTCACAGAGGCGCACACACGCAGTCCTTTTGCACATTCACCATCAACCCCCACCACTACTCCACCTTTGGAAGGACCCGCCTTTCGGACCCCGCTTTCACTACCACCCCCTCCCCACATCCACTCACTCACACCAAACACAACATCCTATACCGCAACTCCCCCACCCTCCTCCTCCAATGGGCTCGCCACCTACAGAACTACAACATCTCCAACCTGTGGCAAATCGAGACATCCGACTTCTCGATGATGGACGCCGACGACGACGCCCCCCTCGACCTCACCTCCCTTCCCAACATCCAGCTCTCTTCCACGACCCCCGCCCCCGTCCCCACCCAACCGAACACCCCCCACCACTCACAAACTATCCATCCCGCCCCCCCTTCCCCCCCCCACGCCAAACCCCCCATACCTCTAATGCTCCCCCCACCACCCCCCGCCCCAACACCACCCCCACCCTCCTCCCCACCATCACCGAAGACTTGACCGACCCCATAGACTCCTCCTCCTCTCCTCTCCCTCACCTCAACCCCAACCCACCCCACTTCCCCTCCAACCCCTCCACCGCTCCTCCTCCCCCTCCACCCGTCTACTCCCTCCTTCCCCCGACTCTCCTCCCCACCTCCCCCCCCCGCCCCCCCACCTCCCCACCTCCCCCCCGCCCGACCACATGGACCCCCCCCCCCCCCCCCCCAACAACCGCCCTCCCACAGACCCCTCACTCAAACCCGCACCCCCGACCGGCATCTCCAAACACACCCGCCCCTCCCGGAAAAAAACTCCCCCCCCCCCCCCCCGCGCTCCCCCCCCCTCTCTCACCCCCCTTCCCACCCACACTGCCCTCCCCCCAACCTCCACACACTCCCCTCCCTTGACCTCCCCCCTTTAACCCCCCCTCCCTCTTTCCCACCCTCATCCCTCTTCCCAAAAACTCCCGGAACGCTGACGACGACTCACTCGAAGACCTCGAGGACCTGCTAGATGATAAAGAGTACAACACTGATGATGAAGAGGACAGCATCCCGCGCACCATGTATGGCGAAGAATGGGATACACCTTCGGGGGAGTCGCCGCTACGGGAGTCGCTACAACATTCCGGGTCGAGGGAAGATGAACGGGACATGCATTCGGGGGAGACTCCACGTCCAAGGTATAATCTTCGATCCACTGCCGCACCACAGCAATGCGTACCCAGTCCAAGGTATAATCTCCGTTCAGCGGGCGCTTCGGGAGATGGATGGACTACGGGAAGTACCGCGGCTATCAAGTCAGCTAGCAGCCCGACTGTTCAAGAGCCTTTGTCATACAACCAAGCGCTGAGGAGTCCCCAATCGGGGGAGTGGAAGGCAGCTATCAAGAGCGAGTACGACTCACTTGTATCTCGGAAAACCTGGGCATTGGTCCCTTGTCCTGCCGGTCGCAAACTCTTAGATTCCAAGTGGGTGTTCAAGCTGAAGCGCGATGCCAATGGACCGATAACGAGGTACAAAGCAAGACTGGTAGCTCGCGGGTTTACTCAGGAGAAGGGTGTGGACTACCACGAGACCTTGGCTCCCAAAGTGAGGGTGATTTCTATTCGAACGTTGCTCGCGCTTGCTGCTTATAATGATTGGGAGGTGGAGGAGCTTGATGTGGTGACGGCATTCTTGGAGGCCAATATCGAGGAGGAAATCTACATGAGGCAGCCGGAAGGATTCCGTCACTTCGACATCAATGAAGAGGAGCGAGTGTGCTTGTTGAACAAATCATTGTATGGCCTCAAGCAAGCTCCTAGGAACTGGAATAAGACCATCACAGCATGGCTAGAGGAGTATGGCTTCAGCCAATCCAAGGTGGACCCCGGCATTTACGTCTTCATCAAGGAGGGTGAGCTTTACGTCTTGGCGTTGTACGTGGACGACAGCATCATCGTCGGACCAGCGGGTAGCTTCATCGTTGGGTTCAAATCGGCTTTCGGTGAAAGGTTCAACGAGCAAGACCTCGGTCCAGTGTCTTGGTTGCTTGGCATGACAGTCGAGCGTGATCGTGGCAGCCGCATCATCAGGATTGGACAACAACAATACGTATTACATATGTTGGAGCGCTTCAACATGATGGGCTGCAAGCCTGTTGCGAGACATGGTTTTGTGTGGTAATCAAGTTGCTACACAGCAATGTTGGTCAAGTAGCATCGTGATAGTACGGCTGTGACTCAGCACAATAAGATGATAAGCCAATCAATAACATAGAGGATTAGGATGCTGATAGTGGCAAGTTTCTGAGCGTTAGATATCATCTAAAGGCTCAGAATATATGTTGGCGTGTGCTCACCACAAGGTGAGTGGGTGTCCTGTGATAGGCAAGTGCTAGGCACTTGCTGAGGGTGAGATGACATGCAGTGTCACTCACCGAGTGTAAGCATTCCTTATCGCCCCCTCAACTTTGACAGGTTATGGGCCCTCTAGCTGCTAGTTGTTGGAGTCATTTGTCTTGACTGGAACCTAGAGCTTGCTTCTCGAAGAGTGGTAGACCTTTGTGGTGTCGCACGATACGTGAGGTGCGGCTGGCTCACAAAGTGGCTGGCTCTTGCTTGTGTTTGTAGCTTTACTTCGATACCCCGCTGGTAGCGACTTGTTTGTGTCGCTTGGAGCCGGCTTGAACCCCCGAACGCCGACTCGTGTGACGTAAGGATCGGCTTGCTTTCCTTTATTATAGCTTGGCGCTTTCTGGAATTTCATTCGCTTCCGGAGCTTGTCACCCGCCAGTTTCTTCTCTCGTGAAAGCCTATAGTGGTCCAGCTGAATTTTTGGAAAGGCATCTTACCACAAGTGTACTAGCACTCCTGTACGACGTCACTTGACCGACCTTCTGAGACTCGTTTCTGATTGCCTTGGCTGTATAGACTCCGGGAGTACAACTGCGTCTTCGGTCAGCCCTTTGCCGTCTCCTGTTCTGAGCCGTGTAGCCCGCCTCTTCACCTGTACTTGGTGCTTTTCTTGTTGGCATTTTTTCTTGATTTTCTGGTGCTCTTGCTAGCGCATCCGACGTACTTGCTATGAACTCCGTGAAACTACCCAAGTTCAGTGGGGAGAGACGAGATTTTGATGTGTAAATGAAGAAACGTTTCCGTGCATTTGGCTTGATGCAAAAGTGGGCTCCGGCTTTGTCGTCGGATGGTGCCGCTTCCTCTCAACAACAAGTCGACATGTACTCCACATTGATTCTTGCGCTGCCGGAGGACGACCTTTCCATTATCGAGAATGTTAGCGAGGATGACAAGACATGCGGCCACACTGCATGGACTGCGTTAGTCAATCATTATGAGGACGATGGTATTTACCGGTGTACGGAACTATTGCAGGACTTGGAGACGCCGCAAGCGGACGGCGAGAGCGGCATTCAGTACCTGAACCGGTTAGTTCGACTGCAACGACAAGTTGCCCGAGTTGGGGACGTCGTCCACGACCGGCGTATCATCATGTACTTGGTGAAGAGCATGCGCAGCGAATACCACTCCATCACCGACACGTGGGACGTACACGACCTCAGCATGGATACCGTCAAGCGTGATCTTCGTCAAAGGGCATGCGCATCGAGAGTCGTGCGCAATCACATACAACGGAGCCCCCAACGCCTACGGCTTTTGCAGCGTCTCATTATGACTCAACGACTGAACTTTTGAAGCGGCAAGTCTCCGAGCTCCAAGACCAACTGAAATCTCTTCAAGGAGCTGCGACTACTCGTCGTACCTCATATGGCAGAGGCGGAGCGAGAATTTTTCGTGGTGTTTGCTATGGCTGTGGTATGAAGGGCCATCGCAGGTCCGAGTGCCCAGTCAACAACGCTGGAGGTAACTCTGCGCAAGTGGACTCCCCGGTTGCTTTTCCGGCGGTCATGGACGTGACAGCCACCCCTGCAAGGCCATTCTCCGAGGCTCGACACATGTTCGAGCGCGATGGGGAAACGTGGATGTGGTTGGCCGACAGCAGTGCCAGCCATCACATGACTAGTATACGCCTTGACTTCTTTGAGTATCGAGCGCTCACCGACCGGCTTTGGGTGAAGGGTATCAGCGCCCGCGCTGTTGGAGTGGGCTCGAACCGCATCCTTGTGAAGGCTGAAGATGGAGAGGAGATTCCTGCCACGCTAAAGAATGTGCTCCACGTTCTTGAGCTATCCCGTCGTGCGTCGTGGTCTTACCATCGGCTTTTCAGCCTCACCCAAGCTCGGCGACAAGGTCATTCTGTGGTGTTAGCTGATCCCGTGGACCACCTTCGTCTTCATGCCGGTCATGGTGGTGGCGTGGTGGTTCCGTTGGAGCGCGCGCATTTGTTGGTGTGGTTGCCGGCGCGGGTTGCTTCGTCGAATCCTACCGCTTCGGTCGCCACTGCGCCATTGGAAAAACGGTTGTGGCATTCCCGACTCGGTCACCTTGGCGAGTCGCAATTGGACGGGCTCTTGGCCACTCAGGTGGAGGGTGTGGCGTTTTCTGCGTCGGAGAAGTTGGGCTTCTGTGAGACGTGTGCTGTGTGTAAGTCGCACGTCCGCCGTATCTCTCGTGAGCCGGCTGACCGGAACGTTGGTGTCTTTGAGGTCCTCGGCTTAGACTTCTGCGGGCCTATGAGTGTTCCATCCTTGAGAAGACGGCGGTACAGCTTGTGTGCGGTTGATTTCCGGAGCCGTTTCATGCTGCATGATGCAGTCCGCTCCAATGATGAGGCTCCCGCCTCGTTCCGTCGCATGTTGACTACCATCCGTTCTCTTGGGCACACGGTTCGTCGTCTTCGGGTTGACAATGACACGGTGTTCTTAGGTGCTGCCTTCCGAAACCTCTTGGATGAGTTCAACATCGCTGTGGAGACCACTGCCCCTTACGCGCATTGGCAACATGGCCGGATTGAGCGGCAGTGAGGGACGTAGGTCCCGATGGCGCAGTCAATGATCCGGCAAGCCGCGCTGCCTAAATCGTATTGGGCTCTAGCGATGGCCGCTGCGGTGCATGTCCGCAATCGTGTGCACAGTAGCGGAGCCGGCGGTGTACCTTTCACCTTGGCGACCGGTAGACGAGCTGATTTGAGCTCCATGCGGGTCTTCGGCTGTCCGGCCGATGTCCACGTTGACAAGTATCAACGCCGCAAACTTGACGATCGCGCGTGGAAGGGTGTCCTTGTGGGCTATGCTTCCGAATCATTAACTGCGTGGTTGGTGTACAATCCTGCTACTCGTCGGGTGGTGAGCAGCCGTAACGTGGTGTTCGATGAGGCTGCAGTCCTCTCCACGGGGGAGAGCAATGCGGAGCAACGCACTGATGATGAAGAGGACAGCATCCCGCCACACCATGTGTAGCGAAGAACGGGATACACCTTCGGGGGAGTCGCCGCTACGGGAGTCGCTACAACATTCCGGGTCGAGGGAAGATGAACGGGACATGCATTCGGGGGAGACTCCACGTCCAAGGTATAATCTTCGATCCACTGCCGCACCACAGCAATGCGTACCCAGTCCAAGGTATAATCTCCGTTCAGCGGGCGCTTCGGGAG